>VWZZ01003752.1:288798-383491 GCA_013399095.1 Psophia crepitans | reverse complement strand
AGGCCCGCCGCGGCTTAATGCTGCTCTGTTGCAGGCTAATCCCTCCTCTGACCCCCGCCGGCGGGCTCTCTCCCCTTCCCTGCCTGGTCTGCGCTTTAACCCCGCTTAGCAAATACCGAATTGAATCAATCAACCCTGGACACGACCCTGGAGCGGTCATTAAGTTCCTGAGTCCGCTGCGACGGGCTCATGGGCTCCCAGGGTGCGGCAGCGGGGCTGCAGCTTGGGGGGGCGGGGAGAAGCGGCCCTCGGGGAGGGCGGGAGGCCCTGCGGCACGGGACAGCCTTTCTGGAACGGGTGGCCGGGTAGCGGGTTCACCAGCCTCCGTCTTACCGGGGGGCGTGCACTGCCCGGCGGTCAGACGGCTGCGCCTGCCGCCACCTCCCCGGGAGGTTCTCCCTGCTGCCGTGTCAAGCAGCCAGGCCTCTCAGAGGGGGAAGAGGCGGCCTGCCAGGTCTGTGCGGAAGCCGGTCAGGACAGGGAGAGGTGTATCTGGGTTTTGGTTGAAGGAAAAACAATCATTTTAGCAGTTTAGTTTGTGAGGCTGTGAGAGATCACCTGGGTCGTTGAGTTTAGGTCACTGCAGTCATGGCAAGCCCACAGAAGAGTCCCAAGCCCCTGCCACAAGCCTCAGCCTCACTGTGCCTTCCACTCCCGCTCCACAGCACGGTGTGGCAAAAGTACTGCTGTGCCAGGACATCTGTTGCTACCCAGCGAGACAAGTGTGACAGCTACAGGTGTCATTTGTGACAGATTAAGACATGAATATCATCAGAAGGTGAAAGACACAAAACACAGTTAAGCATTTGTACTATCTCACAAAGTCCAGTATGTATACATTCTGAATTTGTGGGATGCCTTTCTTACTGCTTCACCATATGTCCAGACAGGCCTATTTTGCTTTGGCATCTGACTGCCTTATGCAATAAGCATGTCATAAGCTTTGGAAGTTTTGGCCACAAGCACATCTGTTTATCAGTCTCAGTGACTGCAGTGGAAAAATTATAAATCTAGTTCCTTAACAACAAATTGGACTGCAGTGAGTTTTGGTCAACAAAAGCAGACTAGAATTCGAGAACTAAAAGTTTGTAAGGAAGGTGATGAAGCAGGACCAAGCTGTTACACATGCAATACAAAAGCGCTGGAATCAAATCATTATTCTGAAACTAAAAGTAGCACTGCTTTTAATTCTCTTGTAGAACCAGAAATCTGACTTTCAGAGTCTTGTGTCACAGAGGTTGATTTCTAACTTTGAGATCACCATTACGTCCTTAAACAATTCCTTCCATGAACTGATCAACCTGCCACTTTAGTAAGTTAGCTGCCTTATCTGAAAGGCAACGCCAGCTGCCTTCTAATTTCTAGATCGTCTTCTCAAAGACAACAAAATTAAATTGTAATTCTCTAAACAGCTCTGAGACCGTGGGGCTAAAGTGATAGAACTGTTTGCCTTAACTTGCAAATGGTTGTTTACATTTAGTTGCAGCACAGATCACTTCCCAGACCATTACTTTGCACCCCAATGGCAAATTAAAGGCCACAATATTATTTTTTTTCCTTGTAGTAAGCCACATTTATGCATAAATTAATGCAGATGCTACCTTTATTCTGTCTCTAAAACTTCATTTGGAAAACCTGGAAGTAAACTTTTGTTAGTTGTCCTAATACCTAGTGACTGATACCCAGGCAAGTAACAGTTGTCTTACACTGTAAATCACCAAGGGATAAGCGAGCAGATAGAAATAAAAGTTACTGCTTAACAACATACTCTGAGAGCTTGTGAATTGGAATTGAACAGAGTGCTGAAATTGATACTACCTTGCAAGTTTTTCAGTCGTATTGTGGAGCAGGCTGAGTAAATTATAATGTATTTCCTAAATTTTCTTTAAAATGTACCATAAAATGAGAAAAATGCTGGTTATACTCAAATCTGTGGGATCCTTCCATTGATTTTAATTGGATCAAGAAAACAGCAGGAGGGAGGTCCCTGAACTTCATGGAGTTCCCTTGCTAACACCTTATTTGCACAATACGGTTTTTGTTCTGTATCGGGGAAGTAAAATTACTTGGGTTTACGTCTGCAGTTTCAGCTCCATCGAGATTCTGCAAAACTCTCTTGACATATTTATTCTTTTCTAGTCAAAGCCATCAGCCAGCTACAAGATTGTCACAATGAGTTTTGTCGAATACGGAGATACGATAAAGGATGGTGACACAGCTATTGTGTTCTTGGGCCATGAATCCATGTTTCCTGTGAAAGTCCAGCATGGCACTGTAACTCAGACTAAGTACGGGGTCATCAGGCATTCCATGGACCTCATAGGCAAGAAGTACGGCTCCAAAGTGACCTGCAGTAAAGGAGGATGGGTGTTTATTCTTCATCCAACTCCAGAACTGTGGACCATGAATCTTCCGCACAGGACGCAGATTCTGTATTCCACTGACATCTCTATAATCACCATGATGTTAGAACTGAAGCCAGGCTCCATAGTATGTGAATCAGGTAATTATTAATATCTTGGAATCCTTTATTAAGAACTAACATCAACACTTTCATGGAAAAACAGGCTTATCTTTATATTTTGCAAAAAGATGTTGGTTTTTTTTCCATTGTGATATAATTTTCCCAGCCTACACATTGAGCAATTCTATTTCATGTGCACGTGTTATCAGCTGCTCTTTCTTCAGCAAGTTACTTCGGTATGCCAGCCTCATATGGGTATACCTTTGACTATGTGTTTGATTAATTCATCTTCTTAGAGTAAATATATAAACATTTTTCTTTCATTTTTCTAAAACTTAATTAAGTACTTAAAAATATTTTAAAATAAGTTATTTGAATCAAAACTGAGGCTTTGAATTTGCAGTTTCAGAGAACGTAGTTGAGATAACCCAGTGAAAGAGACTCTGATGTTAGAGTGTTGAACTAGTAAGGGAAATAAATTGGCAGTATTTCTCTTACGTGATACCATGGAACTATATGTATTTTGTCTTTACAAAGTGTGATCCACTCATAGTACTGCAACTGCATGCAAAATCACTGAGGCTGTATAAATACAATGGATGATGTGTTGTTCACAGGGCTGTGTTTTGTTTCTAAACTTGGTTTATTTTATTATAGCTGCCATGATTTTGCTTAATTTGAAAGTAAGGAGTGAAATTTTGTATTAATAGGTATTTTCCTGATTAAATACAGATTACAATAATGCCTTCATACTTTATTAGTGCAGGCAGTTGCTTGATATGAGTGCATCTCTGTAGTTTGGAAAAATGTGAACTGAAGTAGTTTATCCTTGTTTTTTCTGGCTATTTCCTTTGAGCGTTTCTATGAAGCACTTAGATACGCCTCCCTCTCAAGCATAGATATGGCAAAGGATCAGCATGATGGGAGTACGTTGCGTTGCAGTTTCTTGCATTTAACATTTCCTGTTCCCACCCAAGCATAATTTTGCACAGCTTTTCAGGTATAACGACCACTTTCCAACACGTCTGAAACACCACTTATCTCCGCATCCAGTTGCACCCGTTAAGAAACAGGTGGTATATGGAGCTGGTTGCTGTAGAACACACTTGAAACAGGCAAAACCATGCACAAAAACCTCTGGCACTGCTAAAATGATTGGGGCCTGGGAGTTTATAATTTGGTTTGTAGGACAATCAGGCATTTCTAAGGTTGTCACGGGAAGTAGCAGTATTGTTCATTGGGCAGCTCTTCGCCTCTTCCCCCCCCGGCTATCTTTCGACAGGATGGGAAAAATAAACACAGCAAATTATTCAGGGTGTTGGAGACTGGAATTGCTCTGTGTCCTGCCTCACTTGGAATACGTGAATGTTAAAGTGCAGAGCTGTGCATAAAACATTTTCAGTAATGTCAAAAGGTACCTAGAGAGGGTGAAAATGTTTAAAAGCTCATTTATCTAAACAGCTAAGAAATGGAAACACTTGATGAGGTAACCTCTCCAGATTCCCAAAAATGTTATGAGTCAAAAGTCGCAGACAGAAACAATCCATTTCTCTAATGGGAAACCATCCCCTGGTTTATTTTACTGCCCATGTTGTCAAACTTCAGCTTTCCAGGAAAAGCGAACAGTTTTACTACTATAGTTTTGCTTGTGTTGCTTGAAAGATTCACTGTTCACAAAGAAGGAAAGAGTATTGCATCAAATTCATGTGGTTAACCTTGAAGCAAGACATCTTATTGCAAATTTGCTTGCAACTGACCAGAAGTGGTGATTTGAATTAAAAATTTTACAGGTATTGACAACTGGAGCCTCCAGTGTGATGATGTAACCTACTCTGGTGCCATCCTAAATTAGACAGTATTCAGTGATCCAGAATCATTAGTTCTATATTAACCTTGTGAGGCTTAGACAGAACCAGCCCAATGGCAATTAATAGAAACAAGACAGGAAATCTGGCCTAGCAATGACATTTGAGTCTGCTTCCTGCTGGTGCTGGTTTTAAATGTATTTTGAGCATTAATTAGCATGGAGGTCTGTCTTTTTTATCATTTTAAATTGAACTGATATACATAGTTGCTGTACAGACTGGCAAAGCAAGCACTGTAAACAGGCCAGGCTCTTTTCCTCTTGTCTTACTAATTAGACTGTGGAAGAGTGCCCTGCATTTACCCAGTGTAAGCAAGCAGAATTGTGGATGAGTCTCCACAATTGTATGAAGAACGAATCAATAAAGTAAGATGAAATACCCTCCGTGTCTTGTTGTAATGCTGTGAATATGAGTGTAAACAATCTTCTCTGTGTGATGAGAAAAATTCAGTAGAATAGCCAGAAGGCTTAATTTTATATCACTTGAATTATGCAGTTTAAATTGATTAGTCATGATTTGTCATAAATGATATAAACATATTAATACAGTTTTTACTATTTTTAATAATCTTTAATAAATACATAAAGAGCAGACTTGTCAGCAGTGCATGCATAATTAAAATGAGGCTCTAAGGGAACTCGGCATCTGCCTGATGTTTCGTGATGGAGATGCAGGAATATGATCCTTTTTCTGTCTTCTGCTAATTTCTAATTTATAAAAGTATGGTGAGATTTAAAAACTGTTAGCACTGTTGCTGGAACTAAGATCTCTTGAAAGCATTGGTCCCTGGTCTAGAGGAATTCCCCACTCTGATACAGTCTTTAACAGCCCAATCTTTCCAGAATTAGAGGAACCTTGAGATAGCTTCTAAAATACCTGCTGTGGGTGGGTTGATAGCGTGGAACTTTAATTCTTGTCAAGTAACTCTGATACGATCTGCATTCACTACATGTGCAGCCACTGTCTAGATAAAGGAATAAGCTGAACCTTTTTCTTGTGTTGCCACACTCTCCAAAACTAATCTTCATGTCAGCTTCCCTGGCAAGGCTATTTTCAGTCCAGTGATTACAGCTGCCTGTAGCATGACAACTCAAAACCAACAGTTTTTGAGGTTTTTACATTTATTTTCGTACTACATTGGAGCCAGTACGAAACCTTTCAGATATTTTTTTCCCAACAAAAGTGTAGGGAACCCTTTTTTGTTTCTTTCCAGTCCCCATGTATCTAGGCTCTTTTACTGTCCTCTCTCCCTCGTGACACCTGAACAAGTGTCTGTCCTAACCCTGTAAATTGCTCAGAGAATGCCGTACAGCACTGTGAAACCTGATTTAATCTGATAAAGCTCAGAAATATTTTGACTTCGATGGAGCATTGTACTTAGACAAAATGTAATTTAGTCAGAAGTATTCTAACCACCATCCCAGTGATCCTTCAGCGTTCAACAAAATCAGACTCACATCAGCAGAAATGTTAATTGGATTCTTCATTTCCCTTCAGCTAAATCCCAAATTAAAAATTACTAAACCCCGTTCATTGCTACACAGCACAGCAATGGGTTTCTGAGCCCCCAGACTGGGTTTCTGAAGACTGAGAACAGTATTCTGGGTTCTCATGATTTCTCTGTGGAGGAGTAACAAGAGCTGCTCAGCAGCCTCACACTAGAGTTTCTCAAAAACAATTATGAAATTTTCAAACTCACAGCCTGGGTATAGATTTTGTTAAGAGTACACTCATAAAAAAATAATGATGACTTAATGATTAATGGGTACTCAATAAATGATTAATAGTTTATTGTGGAGCCCTAGCAAGTCAGCTGTATGCTTATGACTCTTCTGAAGTACTTATAGAGAAATACTGCTCATGTCTTTACAATTTTTGTGGCGTAAGTATATGTAGACTGTTTGCAGCTCTATCTTTAGTGTAAAGTACAGACCAAAGTTTCTAAGTATTAATTTAATTTTGGATTATGCTCATACTAATTAAGTCTATGTTTTATAATGTCTCCCTTATCTACCTCTTAGCAGCTGTTCAGGTTAGAGTGAGAGAAGAATTCATAAACCCAATCCTTGCATAGCACCTTTTGAAGTATTAGAAAGGCCTCATCAGTACAATTGTTGGAGAGCATAATATTCTCTTGACAGACCAAAGAACTCAACCAAAACTGTGGCCACATGAGACATCACTCCAATGTATTCAGACTTGTGGCTGACCTGCAGCTGGTGAGGAATGCTGTTCATACCCTAAAGCATTCATTTCCAGACCTTCTGGACTCACTTTCATCTTATCATTTCACTTGACCACCACGTGCATTTCTCATGCAGCCCTGAACCTAACAATATTATGTCCGTTCACAGAAGATCCCTCCTCTCTAAAGAACTCCGACTCTTTAAGGAAAAATTCTTTTCAGTCCCTTTTGTAAGCAGTGCCAGCCTGGGAAACTTTCCTACTAATCCTCTCTCAAACCCTCAATCTGGTCAGTGAGCAGTGGCCCTCTCTGACCTCCAGCCTGCTGCCTAAAATGCCTATTTCAGTATGGTGTCCACAACAGATGGGCAGGAGAAAGAACTAATCCTCTGTAAAGGGAACTTCTTGATTTGCTGTTTCCTCGTTCAGCCATCAGCTCATCTCCTTGAAACTCTTTCCCTCCTTCACTCTGTCCCTGCTCTTACTGTGTGTCACCTCTGCCACCACGACTTGTGCCCTTGACTACCTTCACAGATCTTTGGGTTAGTTTCCATCAGATGCTTAATATCTCTTCATATATTTGCTAAAAATTATTAGATTCTCCTATTACATAAACTTGTCATGTACAGTGAGCAGACTTTCTCTGTTCAGTGTTTCTTGATGGGTATTAGCTGTGGAGTTGTTAGCTCTATCTAAAGATTAATTTTCCTTTGGTTTTGAGGCTCTTTCTGGTCTCATGGCTGACTCATGACCTGTCTTATTTGCTAGGTCTAAGTGTTGTCGCTAGGAGACAAATACAGCAATGCTGTCATTGTTTTGTTGTATTTACTCAGAATATGTTAGGTAGCCAAATTTTGCAGCAGAAACTTCAGTTCTATTGAAATGTTAGTAGATCGATATTGTTGAGACCCAGTATTAAATGAAACTCTGCACTTTTCACTTTTTTCAAGCAATGTGAACCTATGTATGCACTTATGCACTGCCATAAACATCTGTAGGTCCTAAATCACAATTTGTAGTTCCTTTTTCAAAAAGGAGCAGCCATGATGAGAAATTTTTAGGGAAGACAAGCCAAGCGATAGCCTGCAATGAGGAAATGTAGTGGAACGTAGAATCGGGTCACCATGTTTGTAGTATGGGTGAGATTCCAGGAGGTTAGATGTTTCCTTTGCAGTAAGAAAACCAGACTAAACAGAAAACTCTGTAAAAATGTACTCTCTTACTCAGTTATCAGTCAAGTGCTATGCTAAATGCTGTGGTAACACTCACGTTTCTCTTGACAGTGTTCTGATGTGTATCTATACTGTGTTGAAATAGTGCGTGTTATTTTTGAACAGCTCAGATGTTGTCCAGTGCAGCCTTGAAAAGATGAGAAGCGACCTTAATGTGGACATTGTTTCAAGATGTCTGAGATTTGTGGATGTTTCTCTTGAATAAGGAGAGAGTGAGAAGTACAGATCTGTTTGAATCGGGAATGATCATGGAGTTCATCCGATCAGTACTTTCTTATCTACAAATCAGAAGGAAGTATCAGTAGATGCTGAGCTAGAGTGTTTCATCTAGGTGTCCGCTTGTTAAAACCGCAGTGTTTTCCTTGTCTTGGAAGAGGGCAGAAATGCTCCCCTGAGCTTAGGTGTATCAGAGAAGAAGAACGGAGCATGCTTGAGCCCAAGAAGGGAAGGATACTACATCAGTCTGCAGTCATTAGTCCCTTAACTCAAAGGGTTTTAATACAGGACCTTAATTCATGCCTTTGGACTGAGATGAATCACTTCCCTAGTCTACATGCTGATCTCCTACCTGGTGCCTTCTCCTCAGATTTTGAGGTTTGAGTATGGCATATTGGAGATCCTGTGGTGTCTCATTAAGTGTCTGCAATGCAGATGTCTGTTTTTTGACCAGGATGTTTAAGATCACAGAACAGTCAATGGAAAAAAGCATCATATTTTCCAAAGGCATTAGCAGTGACCTAAGTGTTCACCTAAGTGAGCTCTAAAACAGCAGCTGTGGTGTTAAGAGTGTCTTCAGTACAGTTTGAATTACCGTCGTTTTACCTCTCTTCTACAGAGTCCATTCATGATTAATATGCTGTAGTTAAATGGGCATTGTCCTGTGGTAGAGAGCAAATAGTTTCTAAGGCTATTTATAGTGCAAGTTGCCAGAAAGGCAAGCATCCTGGTGTAAGAATTACAAACTGTATTAGTTTTAGAAGTTGTCTTACCTTCTGCTTTCTAGGTCAAATCAGGAACGTAGGCATTTCACTGCACCTATATGAGAATAAAAATCTATTGAAGTCCACCCCGTTCTTAACTTGCCTCTTCTGACATTAAATACTAATTTTTGAGCATTCAGGGTTTTGATTCATTTGTGTAGAGATAATTCAGCTATGATATCTCAGGTTTGGTGGCATTCTAGTTCATGTCTTCAGTAGTACTCCTTGCATTTTGCCGATTTCCTGTCTGATTCTGTGTCACGCTAAGGATACTCTTCGTTTCCCAAGGAAACCCAAACCTGACTAGAACTTATTCCAAACTGGTGCCTAGGACCCCTTCAGTCATATTTTGCTGAATACTGCTTTTTTTCAGTTGAGATTTTGAAATAAGGACAAAGAGAAAATGAAAAGGAATGGAGAAGGTGGCAGGAGGGCTCAAATGTTGGATGTTGCAGATTTGCAGGGCAGAAGGTGAATATAAACATTCATTTCCCTTTCTACAACATCAGAGGAACAAAGGGTTGAACCTCTGCCTTCTGTTTTCAGTGCTGATTGGGCTTTAGGGGTTATGTTGAGTGTGGACTCATGCTGAACTGCCAGACCCTCATAGTCCTAATGAATCACATCAAGCATGCTGAACCTATCAGGCATGTGAGAGTTGAGGGTCTTCATCATTTCACGGGTCTGGGTTCAGAATCTGGCATCTCTTCAAGGAGAGATTTTGCAATGGTGGGTGATTCATAACCATCTTGTTCTTTATTTCCTGCAGTTTTGAGAGTGTTGTCACGGAGAAGGCAGGCAGCATCTTCAGAAATACTCTCATTAATGATGTTAGCGTGATAGAATTTGATATGTTAAAATGTGATACACGTGTATTATTCTCATGTTTGTGGTAGCCAGTCAACAATAAATAATTCCTGGCAACCTTGTTTAACAAAAATTCAGTCTGTAATACGCCTGGAAGTGATGACTTCCAACATCCTGGTTTTAGTTCAGGGTTTGGCTTGGAGTGTTTGTGAAGAAAAAAAAAATAAGAGTACCAGAAAATAACCCTAAAAATCTTAATAGGTTTTCCTAGGAAGGAGACAAACACTATCTTCCGTGTTGGTTTTAAGATCAGATTTAAAAGGAAAGTGATTAAAAATGTAGAAGAATATGAACGAGGAAACTGGATACATGCACAAGCTGCCTCTCTCTTCTGCTTACACCCCAGCTGTGCTGACAGACCTTTTGTTCACTCCTTTAGATTAGCAGAGAAAGATGCAGAAAGCGTGCAGCATTACCCCTTTGAGAAGTAAAATAATTAAATTCTGTCAGTTTGCAAAAGTTCTCAGTTGTGCAATCCTGCCTTCTGGCATGAAATGTAAAGGCAGAATTTCAGTCCTTTTAGCATCCTGTGAACAATAGTTCCTTGCTCTTGTCATTAAAAAAAATAATCAATGAAATGCTATTTCTTTTCTATGCACATATATCATTGGGTTCTCACAACCACATGGCTCCTGTGCTACCGTTACTCCTTTTGACCAGGGAAAAATTCATGTTGACGCTTAGAGCCTACAGGTCCCATGGTTTTTTGTATGTGCATGTGTGTGTCTTTTGCCTTTTATTTGCTTTATACTGGCATGACTGCATGGATTTTCACTTTAAATAAATGTGTGTGTCACAGTTTCTTTCTTCCTTTGGATCTCTTTGGAGCCAGTGCTAAAATCTGTAGGTCCTCTCACCTCATCTAATCTGCCCCATTAAAGCTGGGGGAAGGGTGCTAGCCTGCCCCTTGGGGTCAGAGCCCTCTCAGAGGGAAGCAGAGGAGCGGTGCTGATTCCACAGTGCAGTTGGTTGATCCGGTGGCAAACATGGGCTCTGAGCTTTGTTTATAGTCTGAATGGCTCCCCTTTCAGAGCTGTCAGATTAAGAACAGTGCCACAACGATATTTCTCCCCTTATGTGACTAGAGGGCAAGAACCTTGGATCCGTCAGTAAACTCTGACTTCCTGTATGGTTATGGAAAGTACTGCTCCAATTAAGCAGCTGTACCGGCCCTCGTGTCCCCTAATTAATCTCCTTTCTACTAGTTTCTGAGCTTTCTCTACCACTGCTGTACTTCAGGTTCTGTCCTTTATAATTATTTTTTTTTTAAGATTTATGTTAGTTGAAAGAACTTGCTTCAGGCTGAAATTTGGCCTGAACAATCTTTGAAGATAGTTAGAAATAGATTTTCTTTCTACAGAGGAAATGTGTTCCAAGTACAGAATTATAAATCAATAAACACAGATAATAGGGCCTTGCTGTGGGGTTTTGAGTTTGGGGGGTTATTCTGTTACATGCCACTTGAGTGAGTAATTTGCCGTGTGAATTGGTGTATGTGCGTTTTCTTCAGTGAAAACGGTTATTAGTCATTCATCTATTTGATACACCAGTGGATCATTAAAAATAAGTCTCCTAAATCATCAGACTAAACCGTAGAGAACAACTAGTTAGTCCCTGGCTGTCCATGGCAGTTCTACTTACATACAGTTTCAGGCATGTGATGGATCTCATTTGTTTAGGTTGTGTAGGCGTGTATACGTGTAAATCACCTGCAGAATCAGGTCATTTGGTCAGTGTGACTGCAAGGAGCTGACAGGCCTTAGTTCTGGATAACTTCAGTGGGAGCTGGTGAGGATGGCCAGTGGGAGTTGAGGATGGCCAGTGTCTCTTGAGAGGCCTGGGCAAACAGGCTCCATACCCAAAGGCCATTTGATTGCATGGATGTCAATAGATAGGATTTTCAAGCTTGGACCCTCACCACCATCTTTTCTTTGGTTTAATGAAGTATCAGGTTTTGAAAATATGTTAGAATTTGCCTTTGCCTCTTTTCAGTCTAGAAGAGTCTGACACTTTGAGAAAAACTGGTTAATTTGCCTGTATCTTTCTTGCCACATTTACTTCCTCATGTTCTCTTCTGGCACCTGTTAGAGCTATAGCTGACCCTTGGCATTGTTTTTGTACTCCAGGGAGAAAGGACAGGTCCCGAGTTTGCCAGATTTTTAATTAATGCTTTGAAGACCCTGAAGACTGTTTCCTAGGTCATTTAGTCCCCCTCTCCTTGTGAAGAAAGGACTGTTTAACCAATGGTTTCTGTTTGTTTGGGTTTTGAGTGTTTAAGCAGGAGGAATAATGGAGAAGACCGTAGTTCCAATGTTCAGCGCTGTCAAAAGGCATTTCATGAGCTGTATTTCTTTTCCAGGTACGGGCAGTGGGTCCCTCTCCCATGCTCTCATCAGGACAGTGGCTCCCACGGGGCATCTGTACACCGTGGAGTTCCACCAACAGAGGGCTGAGAAGGCCAGGGAGGAGTTTCGGGAGCATGGGTTGGAGCATCTGGTCACCGTGACCAACCAGGATGTCTGCAAAAATGGGTTTGGTGTCTCAAATATCGCAGATGCCGTGTTCCTAGATATTCCATCTCCGTGGGAAGCCATAGGACATGCCAAGGCAGCATTAAAAGCTGAAGGTAACTGCACTTACCTCTTTCTGTTCAGGAAGTACTGTGCATGCATACATCTCTGCCTTTGAGCCATAGGCTAGATCTGCTCGCTTCCATTGTGTGATCCCTGTTCTCGAATGTCAAAGTCTCTAGGCATTTGTAAGGCTGAAAAACCTTCAAAAGAGGTTTTCAATTTACAGTTAAAGATTTGAAAAGAGAAGAAGAACTTTTTCCTACAGGCCTGTGCTAGCTGCTACAATTAGCATGGACAGTTTATAAAAAACCCTTTGAACCTTTGTCAGGTGCATTTTGCTAGATCTGAGGTGTGTGGGAAGCAGCAGCAACAATAAATGCTGAAAGCAAATTTCTTTGGCAATTCAGTGGAAAAGTATTTGTATAAAAGGTGTTCAGACGTACTTCACATCAATCATTGCAGTTTTGGACCTATTCCTCAGAGCACCCCATCAGTACTGTTAAAGAAAATGTGGTTATACTTAAATATGCTTGCCAATTTCTGTCTTAAATCTCTGCTATTTGGAGCTAATGAGAAGTTTGCCGTTGGTTGCGGTGGGAATGGAACATAAAGGCTGTTCTAGCTTATGCCAGTTATTCTGGGATTGTGACAGCAAGTCAGGACTGCTGTTTGAGGTATTGGATGGATTTCATCAGTTTGTTATAAATCTTTTCCCTTTTGAAAAATAAGCTTCAGTGAATAAATCATTCTGTTACCCTGAAACACGTTTTCCTCTAATTACAGTTATACTAGTGTAACTATACCAGTGTGGATCTGAACTAACTTGTGCCAGATCACTTCCATCTACAAAAATGACTTTTCTAATCAAGAGAGCATGGAGTGCTGAACAGTGCCCATGCTGGGACACGAGTTTAGTAAAACTTGATTATGTGCCAAGGCCCAGTTCTTTGTTAAAATACGTAATCGCAGGCCTGAGTTTAAGTGAATTGCTAGGTCTTCTTGAAATCACAGGATTTAAGCTTGTTCTGAAAGGTCCCTAAATATGCATTACCTTGCTCAGTCAGGACCAACCCAGCTGTTAGGCTACCTCAGCTACTACTGAGAATTTTCTAGAAAGCTTTCTGATACCAGTGTAACTTATTTTCTTTGAAAAGTGAATAAATAGAGATTTGTTAGCACTCTGTACCTGCAAGGGTTACAGCTCAATTTGTAGCTGCTTTCCAGTGTGTCCTGGGAAAAAAATAATTTTCACTGCACTGTACAATGCCCTTCCCATGCTCAAATTATCTAATCTAGTGAGCACAACACTCAGCTGACTTCCCAGCTTAGAAGGCGCTGCATTGCGCAGTCCAATTTGAATTATTTAAGTGGTGCATGTTTAGAATACTAAGCAGAGCTGCTTGAACAGTTCCAAGTTTTGAATCCTTGTCTCATTCCAGCATTTGAAATCCTAGAAAAGGTATTGTAGTCCCAAACTGGCCATACCATCTGGCTATGCTTTTCTGTACCATGCTACAAGGTTACATCTGCTTAGGCAATATAAATACTTTAAAATCCCACATTTTTGTGTTTGTGAAGTGGCATCATGCGCTTTATATACCAGTCAGAAGGTGAAGTTGCTGATCCCTGCTGCAGTTTTTGCTGCAAACAGCCACCTGTGTCTGAGATCTGGTATTGCTCTAAGGCTCATCTTCTGGGTTTCATAGTACCTGACTGAGCTGGGGGCATTTTTTTTATTTTGTTGTTTTGCATATAAACAAAAGCTGATTTTCGTATAAAACATAACTGATTGCAGTAGTTACAGGTACAAACTTACACATCTTTCTGTTTTTCTTCCAAATCGTGGGTAGTTTTGTTGTGGGTTTTTGGGTTTTTTTACTGCTGTAAAATCTAAAATATGATAGAAAGGTATCTGTAACTGCTTCCCTTTCCCTGCTGCAAGCAGATAATTTTATGGTGCTCCTTTGTTTTATTTTCAAATAGTTAAAGCTCTTCCACAGTAAGAACAGTCTGTGCGTGTACTGTTGTTCACTGCCGTTCCAAGGGTTAGTATAATGATAAAGCATCACTGGAGAAAATGAGTCGTTCCACTCTTGTCCCTCCACGCCCTCTCTCTCACATCTGGACAGGGTCACATTTGAACCATTCACACTGTGGGTTTTATTGTGATGTGCCATGCAAATATCACAACTGTACTGCCAGATAGTGGTAATTTATTCCCTAAAGTCCTAAGGTACTTCGAATGAAATCAAAGCTAAGCGAATTCACTATATAGCATCAGCTAGCCACCTCTTTAAAACCACAGTATTCATTATAGAGTGTTCAGCTGAGACAGTATGTAAGAGAGAGGTCTTAACCTTAACAAAACCTTATCAAATCAGTGTTTTCTCTCCTACTTAAGCTCAAGATCCTGAATAGTCACAGCTCCTAGTAGGCTGAGTGTTAATGATCCTCTTTACAGAGTATATTTATCACTCACGTTATGCCTTGCAGTATGCTGTAAATACACTACTTACAGTAGCTTGGCCTCCCGTTTAAAGCACTGCCAACCTCTGAAGAGCTAAAAGAATAAAATGGCAGAGTAGGTTTGTGCCTAAAAGGTTCTTGTTCTCTCGTGATGTACTTGTCAACATTCAGCTCGCATCTCAGCTGCATCCTTCTGTGCTGATTTCACCAGTCACACTTTGAGCAGAAATGCTGCTTCTAGTATCTCTGGGGCACTGCTGCACTGCAGAACTTGCTTTCATTTCCAGACCTGCACTGTTTTTCTTTTGCAGCATCTGCTGATTAATGCTCTTCTATAGTCATAGCTGCTGTTCCCAATATCTGACCTTGGTGGTTTTTGCAAAGTTGCTGTTAACCCCTTCACGCTAAATTTGAAAAGAAAAAAAAAAATAAGCAAATGAAAAAATGATAAGGTAACAAAAATATCCTCAATGTTCAGAGTTCTTAAATGCCCTGAAACTTTTGACTCACAGTCATCTCACAGCTGAATACTGTAGTGCTTTGAATATAATTCTGCACCCACCTACTCTCCTCTCATAAATATTGTCTATTTCTTCCAAGGCTGTGGAAGATGAGGCAGAAACCCATTTGTTCAATAATCTTCATACACATTTGAAATTTTCAGGTAGGGAGATGGAAAAATACAGCCATATATTAGGTTGGATTGACCTCTTGCATGATAAATCAGTCCTTGGTGGTGTTTAAATTAATAGTCTGAGTCGCGAAATTGTTAAAACCACCCCTCTTCTATTTCCTTTCTGTCTTTTAAAGATTTTACTCTTAAATCCAGACTTGCCACTCCCTCTTGAGCATTGTAAAGCCCTTAAATTATGAGTTTGTCACATTGTGATCCTTGAAACATCACCTGAATCAGGTGAGATGGTGTTGTCAGATCTCCCCCCAAAACTCTGCAGGGAAGGTTTCCTCTGAACATCTCCCTTTCTGGGCCTCTGCATCTCCTGCAGTCACAGAAGCCCTTCAGCAGTACTCTGCTCTTTGTAGTAGTAGTTGTTTTTAATTTCCAAAGTCTTATATTTGTTTTGTGTACACAGTGGACTTAACACAGGTCTTGTTTGCATTTTTTCCCCTTAGCATAGCCATTGATTGTTGTCCTAACCTGCCAGGTTTGGTTATTACAGATGCTATATAAGAGAATAAATAATACCTCATTCTCCCAGTAACCTGTGGTGCAGGTAGGCCGTTGCCTGGTTTAGCTGGTTTCAATTTTCATTTGGGCTTGTCGTCTTCCTCCCCTGAGCTTTCAGGGAATACCACATCCATGTACAAAGTCTCACTGGCTATTTTCCTTGAGCCCCAGAAGTTATTCATGGTCTTATTTTTAAACCACCCAGGTGTAGCTTTGAGGAGCAGCTGAAATCCCTGGCAACAAGCCTTCCCCCCTGTGGTATCTGGGTAGGGAGTACCTCAGCCTGAATCAGACGGAGAAGAGGGCATTGCCATCCAGGCTGATGTTGCTTGGGCTCGGGCTACCTCAAGAACACACAGGGAATGTGTTGGGGCTGGAAGTGGAGCCTGACAGTCTAGCATGCTGTTGTCCTCCACCCAGGGAGGTGGTACTCAAGTCAGTATCAACGCTTCTCAGGTCTCCAGGAGATTGTTTTGGAATAAATGGATGAAGCAATGAGTGCTTGCTAAAATGCCAGCACCAGCCTTTGCTGGTGTGATACCTGCTTTGATTCAAAAGAGAATTAACTCAAGGTGTGGTTAAAGATCCACAAACTAAATTCAAGCGTATCCTCTCAATGTGAGACGCCATCTGGTCTAGTGCAAAGCTGCCCCAATAAGATCTAGGACCAGGTGCTAACCCACAAAGCGGCTTCATCTGGTTCCCAAGCACTGGCTCTTTGCTGAGCCAGCCCCAGTAGTTATATCTCGTTGGAGGGAATTAAGCTGGCTCCGTCTGTCAGGTGCACATGATAGGCCTGGCCTGATGCAAGAGTGATTCACTGACGTGTCAAGAATCAAGCAGGCGGATTCCTGCGTCATAATCCATGCTGTGGAATGCCGGCCAAAGCTATTGGCTTTTACACAATCTGTAAGGAGTAGTTTGGGATGAAAGTATCCTTAAAGGAAGTTGTTAGGTTTTCTTCCCCAATTTGAAGCCAACTGATTTTTTAATTTCCTTCTTACATGCTTTTGCCAGCCCATAATAGTAAGCAGGAATAAATTCCTTTGAAGGATGCACCTACAAATCTAGAGGTTAAGGTCACATTTGCAGACAATCACATCAAGCTCCTGTTAATGAGCTGGCAAGTGATTTGGAGAAAATTTTCTTTTCTGAATCAAGAAACATCCTTTAATTTCTTTCAACAGCCGAATCCTCTAATTTCACTTGTCAGGGAAGCTACATAAATCGCCCACGAGCACACTCACTTAAAGGACGTTCTGTCCCCTTTTACGGAGGCAGTATTTTTAGTGTCCTACCAGCACAGAGTAAATGCCACGGTGATGCTGCTCGGTGACTCCTGCCTCGCCCCTACGTAATGATAATGCCTATGTGATTTTTTTTCTTCCATGAGATCTTTGTAACGTAATCTTCCAATTATGACAGTGCACTGAAGTCCCAAAACCCAGAGCTGTGTTCTTTTACCAGAGGTAAAAATGCTGTGTTGTATTCTTTACATCACAGAATCATTGCTAAAATTACAGGCTCTTTTCCGTGAAACTTAATGGTGCTGCATGACATATGTTCTTTTTGCATCTGCTGAATAATATTGGGATGATGAAAAAACCTGTCAGAGCACTTGTGGCACATACTGTAACCTACGGAAGGGAAAGCACGTAACTTAGACACGTATTCTGTATCATAAGCGTGTGCTGGAGTTCTTGTCAATTGGGTAGCACTGCCAGATTTTCCATGCTTCAAACCTAGTGCAGTGATTAGCTAAATAGAGATGGTAGAGGTGTTAGTCCTTGCTCAGACAAACCAGAAACAAAATTGTTTGTTGGAGTTGCACAGTAACATACCAGGAACTGCTCTTGAAGGAGCAGCAACTTTCAAGACACTGACCTCTTGTAAAGATGCAAGGGTGTGTCCCTTGATTACTAATTAGATACTGTCTGTTAAAATGTACAGTGTGATGTGGATGCAAATCTTGTCTTTTATTTCCCCCTTCCCTTAAGCTCTCTTCTCTAATCATTCCAGTCTGAATTGTACTTCAGTTTTCACATCCTCTCGACCTTATTGCTGGTTGCAATGACTGCCAGGACTGTGTGGGCTTGTTCCAGCCTACGGGTTTGGGAGGTTTAACCTCTCCATTAAATGTTTCAAACTAACTCACTCCCTGTAAAACTGAAGGTAGAAAAAAATTTAAGTCTTTCATGCAGTCTCATTATTCTCTTCTCCACTGTAGCACTTGTCAGATGCATTATACATGAATAAACACGTTTTTAGACAGCTCTTCAGATCAAAAAGCTCACACAGCTTCCCAATGTGAACAGGATTAATCTCGGATAATTACTATATCAATTTATGATGACACACATCTCATTAACCAAATTTAGGAACGGTGGCTTTCCTAAAAGGAGAGCTCTGAAAGAACACAAACTCAGTTTGTACTAAAAAGTTTCCCTTCAGTGGTTTTCACTGCTCTCTAGTCTAGCCCACCCCTTTGTGATCTACAGACAGAGCAGTGTGCCCCAGCAAGCGGGGAGGGAGGGAGTACATGTCTTTTCTTCATTCGCTGAGGAATCCTTGGCATGGCAAGACAAAGCAGTGAATATTCAAGTCCTTTAAGCCCTAAATGCCTCTTGATGTCTAAAGGACAAGAGGGCTCTTAGAGAATCTGAGAATTGTGAATGCTGAAATCTAGATTTATATCTGGCGGTTGTGACAGAAGGGGTGTTGCCTAGCTGGCAATGTGGCAGGGGTACAGAGGGCAGCCCACAGTGCAGAGAATTCAGAAGCATCTGGTCGGTTGAAGATGACAGTGTCTCTGCTCCTGGAACAGATAAGCATGTCCTCCTGAGTGCTGGTTTTCTGCTGCTCAGAGTCTGCTTTTTTTGCTGGTGTAAACATACCACGGCAACCGAAACTTCCCAGATCTTTCTATTTTAGACAGCCTCTTGCAGTCTGGAACTGCAATTTCATTTTTGCCTTCCAACCTTCTGCTAATTGTAGCTTTCCAATCTTCATATCTGCTTCATCGAACAAGTCAAATCCGGGCTTCCCGATGGTGCATACAGGAAAAAGCAGAGGAGACCCCTCTCCCACTCGTTAGGATCCATAACGACAGATGCTTTGTGGGTTTGCTTCTAAGCTATTTGTAGGTATATTTATTTGGGAGGGATGTGTAATAATAACCAGAACAATAGGTATGAAAGGGAAAAAATGAAATGGGCAGAACTACTAAAACCACTGGATGCTCTCAGTTACATGGAATACCAGCTTTTAGGCTGTTTTTTCACTCCTCATACCTGAGAAGCTTCCAGCAGTGCAGTACGTAAAGTAACATTAATTTTTGCACTTCCCCTCTGGGTATTAGCTATTGCAACCAAGATCTTTCTTCCCTACCAAGCAGCTTGAAAGCCCATTTTCTGTAACCTTACATCCCCAGCAGTCCACTTTGCCACGAGACAGCTTGATAAATCATCACCAAGTTTGGTGTTGACATGCTGTGCTCAGCTGACCATCCTGAGGCAAGTGAAGGGTGCTCTGCCTTTAATTGAAGGCTTGTCAAGAACTGTAGGCGGCTCTGCAGCTTGTATGCCAACAGCTGCGTGCAGGCTTCTTAGTTTTTGACTGTAAATCTAGAGCATGAGAATTTGAAAACCTAAACATATCTTGAAACCCTTGTAATCAGAATAAATAAGAACAGACTTACTGTAAATGTAAACATATTTCCCTTTTTTATTGCAATATAAAACACCAAAACCAAAAAGCCTGAATGGAATAGTAGTAAGTCTCTTGTCTCTCTGCAAATTCTTACTTCGCAGACAAAGAGTTATTGTAAACTGACATTTAGCTAAGTTAGACATTTGTTCAGTTCCCTACACAATAAGAATATAACATCTTTCTTTATGACATATGTGCATCATAGTAGCTTTCTAATTATGCAACAGAAATTTCTTCCTGAGCTTTTCTCTTTTACATCTACAAACACGGTAGAAGTATGTACTGCTTTGGCCAGAAAAGACTAGCTGTCTGATTCAGAATCATTTTGGTAGCCCTGGCCATGCTGATGAACATAGAAATCTAATTTTGTGGGAGCTAGCAGACTGCTTAAATCAGCATCAACAGAGTTGGTTAATAATGACACATAGCAGCATTTATTTTGCAGGTGATTATTAGATTTGGGTTTTAATTGTCACTCCAGAGAATTACTTATCCAGAGTACTTTGTTCTGAAGATGCATGATAAGAACCCCTGGCTGTGGAGACTTTATTTCAGGACTAAAATTAAATCCTACTTAGTGTATGGTGGATTAATGGTCGTGGAAAGTGTTCTTCCCCAGTCAGTACCCAGCATATCATTGCTGCACAGTAACCAGAGCGCTACAGTGATGCTTTCAGACCTGATGCTTTCTTTTTTTAGAGATGTGACTTTAGAAACGAAAAAGGAAAAAAAAAAAGGGGGGTGGGTTTGAGATAAAGCAGGCTTCACGTAGTCCCAGCGTAGCCTCTATTTTTAGCAGGATGCTTTGCTCTCACTTGCATGGGTTCTTTAACTGCTTAGGCAACTAATGTTGGAAGGCTTGACTGGATGGGCCTGGGAGAGGGCTGAGAAGGAATGCAAATCAGGTCAGCAAGCATTTTCATGTAATTGTAATAAGTGAAACAATAGCTGGAGCTGCATTGCCCAGTGTTCCTTCCCCAGCACAAAAGCTTTTCAGGAAGGGCAGTTGCCTTGTGGGACATTGTGTCCTGGGTGAAAGCACATGCCCTGGCTTTATGGCAGACAGTGTCCTTATAATTCTTTGATCTGATTTGGCTGTGGCTTTTCAGAGTAAATCTGAATCATTCTATTCTCAGCTGTTAAGGTGACATTGTAGCGCTCAGAAAGTTGTAGGGGGCCTATTAATACCCTGTATTTAGAATCAAAAATCTGCACTGTGCGGAGACAAGCAGACAAGTGTTAGTTTGTGACTTCAAAGTCCTATCCTAGAGTTTTGAAGCATTTGCTGTAAAACTACCCGATGTGAAACCCAGTAAACTTTAATGCTGAGGAGACACGATAGTCAGCTTGACTAAAAGGGTAAAGCCTTAACAGCACTCCATCTATGGCCTGGAGAGGTTACTTTATTCTGCACACACATACCATCGTTCTCAAATAAACACAGCCGCTTTTGTCAGAGTGTGTGTGCACGCACGCTTATATTCTAATGAAGGCAACTCTGTGCAGTGTGTGGAGAATGACTTCTGGCTTTGTGTAGGTGCCAACTTCAGTTCAGTGCCTCAGTCCAGAACAGCGGAGAGTGATTCCAAAAAAGTCACTGCTCTGAAGAGATCAACTTTGACTTGTTTTATTGTAAACAAACGTGGTGGGCAGCACTGGATTTGGAAGATGAATGAATTTGCTGTTGCAATTTTGAAAGGGTCTGAAGCATCCTGTGGCGTCATCCATGTTTGATTTTGAGCACTCGAAACATTCATAGTTGCCTCATGGAGATTTTCCTGAAGAATGTTTTTACTTTGTCTGTGTAATAGTAGTTCCGTGTGCATCTGGGAGAATTTGAAAAAAGATTAAGTGCTTTGGTTTAGTTTTTGCTCTCTTTTCCATGACCTGTCTCATTTTGCAGGTGGCCGCATCTGCTCTTTCTCTCCCTGCATTGAACAAGTCCAAAGAACCTGCCTAGCGATGGAAGAATATGGTTTCACAGAAATTAACACTTTGGAAATTCTGCTCCGCGTGTACAATGTAAGGACAATTAGCTTGCAAATCCCTGACCTTGGAAAAGCGGCTGAGGATAATTCTAGCACTGGCTTAGACAACAGCAACCCATCAAACCAAGGTAGCCCGGGCACTAATCTGCAGCAAGGAACTGTGCAGTTCAAAAGCGGTGTGCCACTCCGGGAGATGGTCGGTCACACTGGATACCTGACCTTCGCCACCAAGAGCCTGTTTTAGTACATGTTGAGTTTGTGCGGTTTGGAGTGGTTTGTGTGTTTGTGTATGTTTTCTGTTTTCATGGTTCTTTTTTGTAGGGCATCCAAATTTTTACTTGTCAGGGAATTCCATATATAGTCAGATTTGGTTGGAATATGCTTTGTTTAAATAGCACACGAGCATTAACCAGAGCAGCATTAAGGGAATGTTGAAACTCTGGAATGGTGCTCGACTTGCTGTCAGAAAGAAGATAAATTAATAGTGAATGGCCATTCACTGGAATGTGCAGAATAAAGATCCCTCCCGATAAGAGAGCAAAACAAACAGCACATTAATTGCAAATAAGTTGGATTTTTTCTTCCTCTTTTCTAAATTACTTTCCCAGGTTTATGTTCTTGGTTTTTTCTAGCACCACTAGACACACTTCTTTTAACTCCTCTAGTGTCTGCATTGCTCTTAGGAATGTGAAAGTGCCTACTTGCTTCATTTTAGATATGGAGGTTGCAAGGTCATGGGGTTGCCAGCACAACTGATCACAGAATTAGTGTTTCCTTGCAGTAGTGTTCGGCTGCAGAGAGGATTATTGGCAGCACGCAGGAACACAGCCTCTCACTTCACTCCAGGCTGGCATCTGCAAATCACTTACATTACACAAAGGTTGAGAAGTGTGCTAATCATTGGATTTGGTTCCAAGTAGTATATCGTGCTCATCAATTTATGGTAGACATTTGGACCTGGATTCATACTGAAGTCTTCTAATAGATCAGTCCACTTTTACAGTTGATGAATCCACTGTGAAAATTCACTGAGCAGCTGGTTAATATTGTCTGAACACCTCTTTTTAAGCAGTGTGGCTGAGGTTCCGTTTCTTTGGAGTTTTTTGTGTGTTATGGTGTACTATCTTCCTGCAGTTGAATGACAGATTGCTTTTGGCTGGATTTCTGTCTCCAAATTGCAACAGCAATGCAAACTTGGTAAAATCCTCAACCAGCTTTATTAATAAAGTTCAGACCATTTGCTCTTTGGTCTTCCATACAAAGCTGGTGGGTGTGATGAACTATTTGAATGTTGGATTAAATTTTATATTTACAGATTTAAAAAATTATGCAAATTTATAAAGTTCATGGTTTGTTTTGTGGTTTTGTTTTTTTTTTCAATGAATTCACAAATATTTTTATTCTGGCTACCTGTGCTGTCTCTGGAAGTGTTTAGCTGTGCCTTGGATTTGGCATCGGAATATATTGATTGCCAGCCATTCATAAACTGCTGCCTGAACATTTGAACCTGATATCCCTCCCCCATTCTTGACAAAAATAAACAAAGCTAAGCTTTTAACGTGTTATAGCAGAACGCTAATCCATAATGGTTTAAAGAAAGCTCAACTGATCACGACAGCAAAGATAAACTGTTGAGCAGATTAAAGGCAGAAAGCAATTCTGTTCAACTAAATCAGTTATGTAAGTTGGCCTACAGCTGTAGTGATTCTCCAGAAATTATGTGAAAGTTCTCTTCCTCCTGCTGCTGATGTCCCCCAGAAAGGCATGCGGTAAACTGTTAACACTGTTTCTATGGTTTGGTCGCTGTGTTATAGTGACATGCTTGCATGTGTATGGTACGCACGTGTTTGTGTGCTTAAACCACCACCACAGAGGTAAGGCTAAGGTACTAACATAAACCAGAAGGAAGGATGGGGAAATACAACGTTAATGCTACGAGGTTGTTCTTAACTGCCTTCGAGGTGATTCTTAGTCACTAACAAGTGGGATCCCCAGTCTTCACCATGGATAATTCCAGCCCTAGACTTGATTCTTTTTTCCTGGCAGACTTTATTTTAAAATAGTGTAATATTTAAAGAGGATTAAAGAGGAACAAAGTCACATTTCTTTCCTACAAATAGATGTGGAATGGAAATACCGATGTGTCTTTATGGAGCTTGAAACAAGGCTGATGCCTTTTTGCCTACAAAGCCCAATTCAAAACCCCTTGAAATAAACCATTGACATTGCAAGGTCCCATATTGATTTGATCCCTGCTGAGGAAGGGCAAGCATTGCGTAAGAGGAGAAGGATTTCATTTCTGTCTTTGCAATATTAAAAAGGCTTCTGTGTTTTTGCTGCCAATCACAGCCGTGGCCGGCAGCACCACACCGCTTCCTGCTGTTGCTCTGTTGTCAGGGTCACAAGGAGGATCCCACACTGTCCATCCTGGACAGCACTGTGCTGCCAGAACCCCCCACTGTTTAATTCTGCTTATGATCACCCATGTTTTGCATTCTGGCTACATTCCCTGCCAAAAGTGGTAAATCAGAAACGTGGATCTTTCCTGCCACACTGGGGGAATCTGCCTGGGCTGTGCCTTCAAAGACTCCTTTCCTTTTCTAGTATCTTTTAGCCTTCAGTCTGGAATGAAACATCTCTCCTTCCTGCCCTGACACAGTTTGGTCACACGTTGGCAGGCTGCACGTTTTCATTGCTGCTGCTACGTGCTTGGATCCCTCAGTTTTTGCAGACAAGCACCAGCACACAGCTCTGCCCGACAGCCAGGTTCAGCTTGTCCCATTGTGCTCCATGCCCTACAAGCTAGCGTGGAGAGCAGTCGTAGACACCTTGTAACCTACAAGGCAAATGGTAATGACTAAGATGAGGCTTGTGAAACACTTGAGAGGTCTGCTCCTGTTCACTGTTTACCTGTGCTTCGATTAAAGCATTGCAGATCTGTATCTCCTTGTGGTTGTTTCCTGCTTACCTGTTAGCACAACACTGTTTTCCCCTGAAGAAGATGTGATCATAAATCTTGCTTGGGATCCTTAAAGGGATAAAGTAGCAAAAATGCTAGGAACTCACTCTTCTGCTTCATTTCTTGCTCTGTCTTCTCCTTAGGTACTTTGGGATACGTGATGGTGAGGAGATGGTTCTTCCTGGGAAGTATTCCAGAGATGAGGGTTCTGGTTCATGCTCACTCCCTCGGGAGTACATCTGTGCTCCATTAGTCCTGGTCAACTGGCTGATTGCGGAAGTCATGGTGACCTAGAAAGGAGGGGGGCCCGGAGATGCAGCAAGCCTAGATCTACTTCTAAATACTAGTGAGCATCCCAGCAGAGCCTGCATCATTTAGGTGGGTGAATGCACTGGGCAGCCTTACCAGGTTCCTTCTGGACAGAGACTGGAGAGAACTGTGCCCTCCTGGGCTGCAGGTCAGTGGTGCTCAGTGCTCCCAGCTCACCTCCGATGCCAGCGGGAGCAGTGCAGGCTCAGAAAAGGAGGGCTGAGAAATGGCTGGGCTCCGTCTCGACTTCTGGTTGCGCAAATATGAGAGAGGTGCAATAAGAGGAAAGTGGGAGAGTCGGCATTGCATAACCATGATGTCACACCAAAGCTACGTGCAGCTGGGACTAGTCAAAGGGAAGAAGGAGGTTACTGTAGTACCAGAAAGTTCTGTCTGTGTCACCATGAGGGAAATCATTTACATGCTGCTGGCCTCTGGAGTGCTCCTGAGGAACGATGTTGTTCAGATGCCAAAAGAGGGGAGCCAGATTGTGTTATTTCCTTTCTCCCTACGTGACGGCTTCTGAACTGGAATGAATCTGCATCAGTATCAACACAGGGAACAAATAAACCTTGAATTACACAGGCAAATAAAAATAATCCTCCCCACTGGTATCCAGCCCTTTACCTGCATATCTTGCCCGGGAGCTCGGTGTCCTTTTGTAGGCTGTTCAGGACACGTTATTCTCCTCTGCCGCAGGGCAACAGCTTTGAACTCTGAGGTTAGCTGGCTGATAATACTGATAGAAATAAATGCAGAAGCCAGCTGGGAACACTGGCCCGTGGGGCATCTCACGTGTTTCTACCTGACTGCTAAGGTAGATCGCCCACAACTGGGCTTCCCTTGCTGTGGAGCCATCCCTTCCCATCACCTCCCCCCTTCTGCCCTCAGACCGAAAGCTAGCAGACGTACTGCTAGCGTGCACCAGCTCTTCTGGCGCTCCGGGGCGATTCCGATTGCGCAGCCAGGTTTTTGGCAGAGGCAAGCGTTTTCTCTTTACTGGCCTGCGAGGCAGGGAGAAGGGTTGGTTTTTGCCACCCCGTCAGGCCATGGAGCCGCAGAGGCTCTGCAGGTACGGCTGCTGCGAGGTGCTGTGGTGAGAAGCCGCCTGAGCGGTCCTGACCCTGGGCACCCTGGGAGAGCCGTGTGCTGCCATGGCAACGGCACAGCATCATTCAAGCCGCTGAAGACCTCAGCCTGAAGTTATTTCGGTGAGGGCTGAGTGGGTTGATGCTAAGTATCGTATTCCTTTATAGTTCTTAAGAGGGCGATTTGCATGAATGGTTCCAGTGGAGCTGTGGAGAAGCTCTCCCCAGGGGTCCAGCTAGCTGCAGGAAATGTCAGAGACCGGGATGGAGTGAATTCCGAGCTCCCAGAGGTGCTGGCTGAGCAGTCAAAGGTAGGAGGTAGAGGAGGGAGCTTTTTCCATCCGTTTCTGATAGCGCTGGTACTGATTCAGCACGAAGCGCATGTGCGTGACAAGACTAGTCAGCTAGGAGAAACCGTTGCTTTAGCAACCTCCCTTTGTACGGGGCACCGTGCAGGAAAGGGAAGTCTGAAGTGGGATTTTGCTCGCTCTCTTCGGTTGCTTTGGGGAGCCTGTAGTGCCCCCTCCTTCCTGCAGTCCAAAGTACGTTAGCAGTAGTTGCCCCCAGTACAGGTGTTGGGGACTCGGTGTGACTGGTCACTGGGCACGTGGAATGAAAGTCTGTGACCAAAATATTCCATGCCAGAAGTTATTTTCTTCCACTTGGGGGGTGAGGAAGATGATGAGAGTGTAAGCTCTGCGGTACTTTTTACATTGGTCCCCCATGCCCTGAGAAATTGTCCATAAAGCACTATTTCAGAATAATTTAAACAAAAAAAAAATCAAGAACCACCTGTTTTAGGAATCAGCTGGATGTGAGAACCAAATCTGCTTGGAGGAGGAAGTGGAAGAAGCAGTAGCAAGGTAGAGAGCGATTTCTGGGAGCGTGCTCCTCCTTTCCTGGCCTTTTGCAATGCAGAGGCAATTCCCCAGAAGGTTCCAGCTGCTCCCCTTAAAAGCTGGGGATAAGAAATGCTCATTAGTGAAGATGTCAGTCCAGTCAGGCTGTTTTAACAAAGCACGTAGGCTGGGATCTACGACTGGTGGAGTGGAAAGGAGGAAGGGAGAGGAAAAGAGGTGTTTAAAGCGTCTGCAGTCAGCTCAACCTGTTGGATTACATGTATGTCATGTCATGCTGTTGTTACAAGAGTGGTCTAGATTAGCTTAGCAAAATATACAACACACTTGCAGAGTATATATAATACAGAAAAGAGCCAGCTGCTTCAATACATTACTGGGCGAGAGCATGGAACAAGGGAGAGATTTGATTACCCGTGGTGAGAAATCGGATTTAACTAAGACACCAGTTGCAGCTTCTGCATGTTCTCTTACTGTGTTCTTGTGTCCCCTGTCAGATAAGGTGGAAACCTTTAAGAAAATGGATAATACTTGAGTGGAATATATACCCCACAAGCACACAGAGCCTCACAGATAGGAGAGTGGTTTCCAGTTTTTACCACCCAGTGCTCCCAGGAGGATCCTTCATTGTCAACCCTTCCTCATCCATCTTAGCAGCACTTTAAAGAGAGAGAAAACTGCCCTTTTTCAGCAGTGGCAGCAGATACTCGCATGGTTATAGCTGATACCAGCCTGTGGACAAATGTCAGAGCAAGGACGACAGCACTGGACTCCGTAATGTTTCTTACAGAGGCTATAAATGGGACCGTATCCCCCCTCAACGGGATGCCAGCGTTACCTGCAGCCCCTGTGCATCGCTAGCACTGTAGGAGCACCCAGGGGCCCAGGTGGGCTGGGCGCTGCACCGGGAGCCTCTCCCGGACAGCTCACCAGCGGAGCAAGCCACAGGCAAAACAGACGTGGCCTGGCCAGTGGGCAACGGTGGGCACCTCCGTTAGCCCAGGGCTTTCTCCTGACCTCGCATTTTGTGCCTCCAAGGGAACACGCAGTGCTCGGTGTTTCCTTCAGACTGAGCAACCACCGCCTCTGCACCTGCCGGCTCTTTCTGCACCGCTTCTGCCGGAGGTGTATTATCAGAGTCAGGGTGCAACATGCCTCCCTAGGAGAAGAAAATGCGATTCTTCCGCATGATAAATCTCCATGTGAGACATGGTTTCTGCTTTGCGAGGAAACAGTTCCTCATTTCTCGGGCAGTTTGAGTTTGATTCTGCAAATGTTTACTCAGGGAGGGGAAGGGATTTGTAAAATGGCTGTGGCAAGAGATGGAAGTACCTGCTGCTGTTGTGAGAGCGTGGCGGTCTGCCTCCGTGTTAGGAAGCTGCTGGCTGCCTGAGGAAAGAGCAGGTTTCTCGAAGAACGTAAAGGGACTTCATGCCCCAGCTCCTACTGACTTCCCTTACTCATTTATTGCAGTGGGGTTTCAGCACAAGTCCCTCCATGGCCGGGGCCCTGGTTGCTCAGGCTTCTCTGGGACTTGTGCAGCACCACGCTCCTTTTAAAGACCGATGCAAAAGGGGATTGTGCAAGTCAGTGGCAGGATGGAAAACAGGAGATCTTCCCTCTGCTACAAGGGTTACAGCCCCTTCCCAATAACAGAGCCCTCCTCATGCTCTCTCAGGGATCCGCAAGGATCTCTTCCGGCGCAAAGCTGTTCCTGCCCTCACACGGCAGCATCTCCTTGCCCACAAGTTCTTACACTACCTGGATGCAAGTACAGTCAGATGATGTTCACCGCGTCACGTTTCATTCCCAACTCAGAGCATGTAGCTGTATCAATGTTTAGTGCTTTTCTGAAACTTTAATTAATTTTCCTCTATAGCCATTTTCATGAATTAGCTGGATTAATTTTATACAGATTAAAAATGCAAGTTGATCTCTTGGAAGCACAAAAGTGGCATTTTTAAATCTATATTCTGTCCCAAGCCTATAAATACATCTGCCTCATAGAAATCAGCTGTTTATGGTTGATCTTGTAGCAGAGAGGATGACTCAAAGAGGCTTATGTGCTGCGTTGTTTTTATCAGAGCTGAAAAAAAACCTCTCCAAATTCCCTGTGAATTAGAAGGATCGCTGCCTATAGATAGAGCATGTACTTTTCCCCCACCAGATGAAACATGGCACTGGTTTTGGATAGTCTGGATCCAATGCCGTCACCCTAGCAGCAGATAGTCACGTTTTATTGCACTTTTACAGAATACCAGTCAGCATTTGATTTCCTCCAGTAAAAACCAACAGTACAGAAATAGGCTGCTAATTGCTCCAAACACCACGCAAACAGCGTTTTCCTCTCGCCCTGCCTCACTTCATTACGGAGCACCACAAAGCGGCTGAATTCAATCATACACCCCACCGTAATATTAGGAGACGATGAGCAAGGCTGCAGAGCCACCCATGCAAAAAGCTAGGGAACCTAATAGATTGAAGGCACTTTCTGAAGCCATTAGTTGTAGGATAAATAGGATTAGTTGTAGGACTTATCCCAAGTCGAGGGATAAGGAGTGAAGGGTAGAGAGAGGTCCTAGCTGGGTCTTGCAGGAGCGTGGAGGTCATGAGTGGCATCCCAGCATCCATACTGGTACTTGTGCAGCTCAACGTCGTTATAAATGACCTGGAAAAAGGGCTGAGCAGTTAGCCGAGGAGATCTGCTGAAGGTACAGTTATTTATGGCAGCAAGGATGGGGATGGGTTGTAAAGAACTGTAAAAAGACTTTACAGGTGAGTCCTTCCTGTGAACGACTGACTGGGCAGCAGTGGAGGTGAAACGCAGTGTAGGTAAATGCAAAGGGCTGCCAGGGTGAGGGGAAGGGGGGCAGCCCGTCCAGGCAGTGCGAGCCGATGGATGGTGGGTACCGGGCGCTGGGGCTCACCGCAGCAGCTGCTCCAGGCTGAGCAGCACTGCTGAGAGGAGCACTGTCACCCCCTCCGAGGGAAGGACAAGCTCGTTCCTTTTCACCGGAGCTGTTTTAAACCTCCTAGCAGAGCATGACTAAGCGGAGCTAATGGAGGAGCTCATGCTCATTTACTCCGAGGTGCCTCTGTACCTTCCTGGCAGTGATGGTCTAAAGCTCCGTGACACTTCCCAAAACATGTAATGACTGATGCTGCAAGTCCGAGTCAAGTTCCAGTTGTGTTTTCAACCACAGTAATAAGATTTACATCGCAAAACCATCGTGGTTCTTTAGCAGCACATTTGCCCACTGGTAAGATGGGAGATTTTCGTTATGGCTTTGTTTCCTAAACATTTGAAAGCCTTTGAAAAGCAGAGGACTTGCTCTGCTGTGTCCGTAAACATTCCAGTTATCCTTGACTTGTTTTCTACCCTGTATTTATCCTGAGTATGTATGTTGCTGTTTAGCAAGTGCAGCAGTCCTGTGAGACCAGCGTACAAAGAAGCCTCCTACCTGCCGCGCAGCCTGGGGAGCTAAACCTCCCGGCTCCCGTGCCTGAACTGGTGATGAACCAAACAGCGAGGCTTTTAAATGCCTTCTTTAATCTCCATTCCACCCCAAACCCGAGCACAGCGACCACCGCAGTGCCAGGACGAGCACTGCTGCGTAGCACGTTGGTTGCACCGCTGAAGAGCTGGGCAACGCTCCTTGTCCGACTGCACCTCTCAGCCCCTTCACCTGCAGCAGGGTCTGGGCTGCTGGTGGGTGGCTGCAGCGGGGAGCAGCCCCGTTCCCCCACCAGGCAGCTCCGGAGGCTTTGGGGGGTGGCACGGTTCAACGGGAGCGGTTTGTTTTACAGGCGTTAGGCTTTTACTCGGCGTTTTAAGGCAGCTCTCCGCCTTGGGAAGAGGCGGCAGAGCGTGGTGACGGTGCTCTCCCAGCTGTGGGGAGTGTCTGTTCCACTGCTCCTGGTCACAGCTGCCGACGGCATTTCGGCTCTTCTCACTGCTGCTAAGTCCAACTCTTCCACTTCGTTTGGGAAAAAAAATGCAATAAACACACACTACAATTTGCATGAGATTTTTCAACAGCCCAGGCTAAAATCAGTCTTTATGTGCTTGGAATTTATTTAAAATAATTGCTATTTATGGAGGGGGTTTTGGCTTTTTACCAATCTAATCAGCATAATTTGACTGTGCTGGAACAAATTGACAAGACTCCAGAACTGCTCTTGCAGATCGTGCAGATTAAACATGAACTAATTAGTAGATTTCTGGATCTCTAAGTCCACAGCTTTGGAAAAAGCTGACAATGCCCATCAGTGTTCCCACAAGAAGAGAGAGACAAAACCCAGACACACCAGAAAAGTGGCTACAGATGGAGATATGTGTGAGAAGTCTTTGCAAAAGAAAAAAAGAAAAAAAACAAAACACAAAGACATTGTGATATTAAGCAACAGCAATTAATTTATTTTTTTCCTTCTAAACATTTCAAGAATAAAGAACTTTTTTTCTGACTTCAGTTCACTCTTTTGTGGAAATGAAACATGGTTCCTTAAGAACTAGCAGCCAATAAACCACCACGGGGTAAAAAGGAAAACGTAGCAGAAGCTACGAAGACAAATATTGAATTCACCCACGAGTTAGTCCGAGCACATCCAAAAGCCATGACGTCAGTAAAAAGGAAAAACTCTGACTGTCGCCCTGGGAACGAAACCAAAAAATTGCTTTGCCAATATGTGAAGGCTTCTTCATCCTGAAAGTCTTCTGCAAGTTTCCTCAGGAGACAACAATGACTCGATCAGAAATGTTCCAGCAGATGATGAAGAACAATAACAGCTGCTCCGAAGCTCACAGCAAACAATGGAAAGTCCCCAGTTGATTTTCCCAGTCTTGAACAGGGTCCAGAATTCACAGAATTTCGGAGAAGAGGTAAAAGCAGCTGCGAGAGCGGCATTCACCCAAGGAGGGCACTGGAATGGCCCCGTAATTCAAGCCCTGACAACAACTGCCCCTGACAGGCAGGAGCCTGAAAAAATGCGCTGGAAAACTGGGTTCAGCTCTGGTCCTGAAGAAGGATGCTGCCTGCCCAGGCTCAGCGTTTGATGGGATAATGTGGACAAACTTGGAAAAGACTCTCTGGAATCAGACCCGTCCTGCCTGAGGTGACATTGTTAGATCCCAGGTGCATTAAGGAGGTGTTTTTATGTCCCTGTCTGGTTAGTCACACGCAGTCAGGGTGCCCTCCTGATCCCACCGGTACTGGTTTCATGGGAGGGCTCTGAGTTGCGTTCGCTGGCACTGAGCTTATCAAGCAGCCGGTTGGGGCTGATCGGGCTGGACAGGCTCTGCTCTTTGATCTGGTCTGATGAACGTCCCAGAGGTGTCACCTTCAGCAGCTACTCGGGGGATACTCGTACCCAAGACTGCTCTAAACTTCCCCTTGGCATCGCCACCTAAGGCCTTCCTTTGCACACAAGAGCAGGAGGCTGCCGTGCCTCTGCCCGGAGGCCCTGTTCCCATACCCAGTGCAATTAGAGCTAATGAGGAAATGTAAACCAATGACATCAGAAATTCGGCTCATTATCTTCGAAAAACAGATAGAAGAGGCAAGATGGCTTCAAAACCATCTGAAGAATGTCCCCGTGCTGGAGTCCGAGTTTCACGGCGCGGTGCTGGTGCTGCCGCGTAACCGCAGCCAGCGCCAGGTGTCGGCGCAGCCTTGCAAGGAATTTCGGTTCGGTTTAACTACTGGTGCCGGGGCACCGTGTGTGCTGCCACGGGCGCGACAGTGTAAGCAGCGGGGTTTGCCAGCAGAAGGACAAATTCCTCTTTGACCTCTTCAGGACCCGGAGCAAACCTGCGCAGCGCAGCTCCATGCCTTCCCTGCGGCTCAGAGCAGGGCGGCTTCGCAGGGTGGTACAGTAGCTGGGGAACGTAAGCAGGAATGAACCCAGTCCTAATAACAGCTACTGCGCTTGCAGAGCTCTTCTCCCACCGCCTCCCAAAAAAAGAAATATTTAGGAAGTCCCAGGGACTCTTTCCCCATGATGCAGCTTAGAGTCAGTTTTAAAAAAGACCTTCTCTACAAACGGAGCATAAACAGCAGAATTATTTCTTTAACAGGAAAATCGAGCGGAAGATAAATAAAAATTAACCCTATTCCTGACCCTCTCACTAGGTACATGTTTATTTTCTCATTTCTCACCAAACTATTATTTGAAAGGAGCTTGCACTGCATCATATAGTTTTTGGCCAGGTACGATAAATACTCCTAAAAATAATCCTAACAAACCTTGCGCAAGCATGCACATTTATAAGCACGTGCCTTTCCCAAATTCTTGTCCCTGCCCCATGGAACTGAAATCAGGCTTTTTCCATGACATGGTTAAAGCCTGTGTGCAGGCTGAGCAGAGGCTCTGGATCCTAGTCCTTGTAGTTAAAATCCCTCTGGAATTTGTGTCAATTTATCCAAAGAGCCACTTGGAAATACAGCACAAGGCTTAAACCCCCCCCCCTCCCCTGTGCTATTTTCAAGCGCAAGCTCTGAAGCGTTTGTTCACATCGCACCCACAACGTTTCATCTCGGTCTCTTTTTAACGTGTCGGTTTGATTCTCTTCCCTTCTCGGGCAGCTCTCGGGCGGTGCGGTGGCGTTGGGGCTCAGGCCTGCGTGCGAGGGACGACGTTCCCGTCCCACAGCTTTGCACGCCCTGGTACTTGGGGTAGGTCAGTCGATGCCCTGAAAGGCACGTTGGCACTTTGGCATACGTGAAGGCAATGCAGTCAGCAGCCTTTGCTTTATCTCCTTAATCACCTTTATAGCTTTTCCTGCCTGCGTCATGTGCTGTGAATTCAGACATCGGTTACGGATGTTGGGTGGGTTTTTTTTTTCACATTAAATGTTTTATCTGGGGGGAATGAAGCGGCTGGACCTTCACCACAAACAACTGCAGGCCTTCATCAATATGCACTTACAAAGCAAAGGCTGGGCAGCAGCAAAATTCCCCCCGAAGTAGGTGTCCCCCAGAGGCAACTCTGCCATGAGCCGCAAGAGCAGGAGGAGCTCCCATTATGCCCCCGTCATCTCTTGGGATGCTGCACAGGACTGATGTTATCCCACTGGAGGAACCGTGTTCTCTCCCCCTCTGTCTCACCAGGAGCAAACGAGGAGGAAGGAAGCAAATTCAGAAACCTAAGCCCCGGAACTGGGAAGGCTTTTTCCATGTTCCTTGCTGAAATTGGTCTTTCCACTTCACTGATGCCTTCCTCCTCCCAGTCAGAGCTGTCGCTGAGAAACTGCTGAGCCCCAGGAATGCCAGTGCCCATATGGGGAGGGCACGGGCAGGGATACTGCTTCTCCGGCTGCGGGCACTGTTTCTCACAGTTCAAAACAAATCAAGGAAAAGGTGATTACCTGTACAGGAAAGCTTCAGCTGATGGAGCAGGGCCAGTGTCCCTGCTCGCTGCTGCCAAACCGGTCCCTGTGTTTGACCTTGCACAAGTCACTCAGGTCCAGCACGGCACTGTCACGGGCAAGGACTCTGCCGGCATTCAGCACGGAGCCAGGCGCTGCTGCTGGCTCTGCTCCTACCGTCGTGCTCTCCCTTTGTTATTCGTATTAAGCCTTCTAACATGCTTGTTTATGATATTAGTTTCTACTCTACAAAGGCCGTATGGACATGATGATCGATTATACACAGAAAGCAAAGTGAAGGGTACTTTATAAAGTCAGCGTATTAGTGGTTTGTTCAGTAAATTAATGTCTTTTAGAATGCTTCTGTACGTGGAAACATTTATACGATTTATATTCAAGTCTTCTGAAAGCCAGGGAATGATCCGATATAGTTCAGCCCCAACTCTGCACAAAACAGGCGCTCCGTACTCTTCATCCAATATGAAAGCAAAGTGTTTGGAGGTCTCTGGAGCAGAGTTCCGACAGCCAAGCTCAGCTGCCACGCACACTAGCTGGAAGCCAGGAGAGCTTGTGGCCGTGCAGAGGGAACCCCTGCTCCTGTCACCTGCGTCCCGCCGGCCTGGGCTGCCCTAAACGCAGTGCTTCGATTTAGTAAAGAAAGTGTTCTGCCATTTTCTCCCAGATCTTCACAAGGTATAGCCTGTTCTCAGGGTAAATATCCAGAATCTCAAGAACTGTTCCTTGCTGCACACAGAGCTCAATGAAAATGTCTCTTCCTTAGAGCTGGCACTGTTTAAGAAGTCTTAATGAGCTTCTCTTATTCATAAAAATGCTCTGTTTTTAAAAGCTTGCAATTTCATATTTAAATAACAGCTTTAAATGTGTCTTTTGCATCTCTCCAAATCGGCAACTTTTTTCCCTCCCACCTTCCTCCGTAGTCCATGTGATGGAGTGCACATGATCCAGCCTCGCAGCTGCCTCTCGCCGAGGAAAGTCCAACAACTCACCGAATGGCAACAAGGAGGAAATACCAGCAGGGAAAGTTAATTTTAGTGAGGAGAAAGGGAAACACCCAGCGATGAAAGTCAAGCCAGCTTGCACTGCCAGTGGAAAGCCCTGTGGGACCCCTGAAAGGGGGACTCAACAGAGGACTCGACACACAGCACCTTTGCTGGGGGCTTTCTCTCTAGTGCCTTCTTTAAGGTCCAGCCCAGCATCACGTAACATGGGCACCTTGCTACGCCTGCCTGACGGCTCTCTGAGTTCTGCCGGCCTGCAAAAAGCTGAAGAATCGGCACTCTCTGTCAATTTTTTCCAAGCAAGAAGTGTTCTTCTAATTACAGGTTTGCATGTGGTACAAAGTCACTCTTGTGCTCTCAGGCACCCTGCTGTGCGCTTTTGCAGGGCAACACCAGTATCCCAGCAGCAATAAGATCTTTATAAACCTGTTGTCCTTGTTAAACAAAGAGGACTTTGATTCTATAATAACATTGCATTTGGTGAAAACCTCATTTGCAGAGAGTCCTTTCCCTTCAGCCTACTAGAAAACTCTGCCATTGACCTTCAAAGGCTCTTGAATTCACGTCTAGCAAAGAAATTGCGAGGTGAGCGCCTGACTTTCAACCCGTTTGTCAGCCCTGCCATTGCTGGCCCTGCCTCAGCACGTAACCTTCAGCCGTGGACTCCAAGCTCGCAGTCAGCGCTTTTACCACCCCAGCTCTTTGAAACGCCTTTCAACCCCACTGCAAATTGTAATACTGGTGATAGAGGGAGATTAAAGGCCGAGGGGGGATGTCACAGGAACTACGGTATCTCTCCAGTTCTCTGCCAATATTTTCCAGGAGCATATTTCCTCTTATATCAGGAGATAGATAGATATATAAATATATAAAATCGATCTGCTTTATGCAAATACTTCTTATCAGCAGATAAATGCACCTGCACCACCAGGCATATGTGATTAAGGAGCCTGGGCTCGAGGTGACACAGCAGTAGCACATGGTACCGTGCAGAACGGTAGGTGGACTCTTCCCCTCTAAAAAACTGCTTGTACTAACTATAAGGAATGAACCATTAAGCAGAAATGAGCCATTTAACAAAATGCCTTGCAGAGCACCGTTGAGTGGACCCTCCAATTGAGCCGAAACGTGACAGTTCAGGTGGAAATACGGCTTTAGTCCTGTAAACTCTTGAGAGGGGTGATATAATGTAAATGTCTATAAGGTGAAACTGCATGTCTGTGATCCAAGGTGCTATCGTGGCACCCAGGAGTTGCTGGAGTTCACCAGCGATGCTTCCTTTCTTCTAAGGACAGTAATTTGGGGAGCAGTTTCCAAGGCTGCCATGTATTGTTTTTCTCAGTGAAACCATGCCCAGGATTTAGGGATCAGATCTACACCCACAGATGTCGTTGGAAACCCTCCCACTGACTTCCACTGCCTTTGGATCATTTCTGCGGGTGCTGCGGGAACAGGGATACACAGCGCTCTGCTGCCATGTTCTTAAAAACGTATTTGGGATCATCGCTCCGTCTGGCAACCTTTAGCAGCTACAGGAGTGGCTGAAAGATCTTCCACCTTCCTGCAATGAGTTAGTTTTCTCCCCTGCTATGTTAGCCGTTGTACATCTCTATGTATTGTCATTTGTTTGTTACCCTCCTCCAGATCAGGGAGCTGCTTATCACTGCCTGTCGACTCCTGCCCTGCCGTATTTCAGCCAGCTCATTTAAAATGTTGTTATTTGCTCCCTGGGCAGCCAGTAGTAAACCAGAGAAGCAATCAATAAATGTCCTTAACTGGAGCTTGGGCTGCAAGCAGAAGCTTTGTCTAAAACAACAGGGGGAGGATAAATCCTTGTTTGCTTCCCCCCGGCGCTGCTGATTGCACGTATGCACTGATTCACTTGTCAGCTTACCACGAGCAGATGTGCTCGCCCTCCCAGAGCAGGGGGGCTGTGAAAGAAGAGAGGGGAAAGCCACCCATAAGAGCAGCCAGTGCCCCCGGGCAAGCTGAGTCTCCTCTCCAGGCTGGGCTCACAGCTCCAGGACATCCCTCCCTGTGGAGGGTTGGGGTGCCTGCAGCCGGTCCGCACCCCAAAGACTCGTGAGGGTCCGGCGCTGGCTGGCATGTCATGGCCCTGCAGCATGCAAGCCATCGTGGTGGGGAGAGCCCATGGTGCAGCAGCAGCACGCCAGGGTCCCTGGCAAGGGCTCAGCTTTGCGTTTGTCCTGCTCGGCGCTGAGCTCACCTCCGTCGTCACGGGTGCATCTCCCCCACCAGACCCCCAGAAGGTGTGACACAGAGTGATGGGGTCTTCCCAGGCAAAGCGGGTCTGGCAGATGGAGGAGCTGGGCAGGGAGCGTCCCTTGGCAATGCAGCAGGCAAGAGGCACGGGTGTCTAAGCAGGGACAAGGGAGTGTTTCCAAGGACAAGACGCTTACCTGCTTTTGCCAGTTCATAAGCCATCAGAGTTAACCAAAACCAGGGTCGCCAGAGCACTAACACATGTCGGTTGGAGCTGCTGCCCCTTCAGAAGCAGGGAGGAGCTGGTCTCCACCATGACAACCGGTGCCAGGCGCCCCACACGCTGCCATGTGTAACTCATCAGCAGGAGCTGGGGATTTCCTCCCGGCCTCGAACGGCAGTACCTCTGCACTCTGAAGCCTCTAGACCCATAACTCTTGTCCGAGCTGCAAACGCCACTCAGATGCCAGCGACGTTCTCCTCCTCTTCCTGCTCTCGCAGTTCTCCTCTGTCAGGATTCTTTGGATGCAAACAAATGTCGTTACACTCGCACCAGCTGTCCTTTTGGAAACTAAAGAGATTATTCTTAGTAGCACTTCACACTTGGACAATACCACAAGATTACAACAAAACAAGAGCAAAAATCCATCCCGAGTGTTGCCTTCTGTAGTTAAACTCAAAGGCGTTGTCCAGACCGGGAAGTTGCCTCCCGTTGTAACTTGCCGATTAAATTGAGGTACCAAATACCTCTTTAAATGGCAACCTAAATAAAGGTTGTTAGTTCCACTGGTGACACAACCAGTAACTGATGTGGCAAAGGGTTGGTGGGCAGAAAAATCATGAAAAAGGGTTTTATTTTGTTCTGTCAGTGATGGAACTCATGTAGGTGACTCTGTCCCTGGGTGCTCTCACTCATCTCCAAAGCTCCCACCAGTCAGCATGTGGGTCACCATGCTCCCATCCAGCCTGAGCTCCTGAGCAGGTGTTTCCATGCCATTTAATGCCACCATGATGCACGTCACAAGGCATGAACCTGGCATTAGGCAAACAACAGGGACATGAGCTACCCTTTCTGGGGCCGGTGAGGTGCCAGAGCAGCTGCTTGGGGCTGGTGCAGCTGCATGCTGGGGACATGCCCAAGGTGGCATGGGAAAGCAGTGGCACAGCCACTTTGTCCTTAAGTGCACAGACTTTACTGCAAGACCAGACTTGTTTCCATGCTTGGCGATGAGAGAAGGGAAGCCCCGTGCTCTGTGCAACACGTGTCTCCAGGTTCATGGGCAATGGGTTCAAGCTAGAGCATAGGAGGTTCTGAGTTAACATAAGGAAAAGCTTTTTCACCATGAGGGTGACAGAGCACTGGAATAGGCTGCCCAGAGAGGTTGTGGAGTCTCCTTCTATGGAGACATTCAAAACCCGACTGGACACCTTCCTGAGTGATGTGCTCTAGGTGGCCCTGCCTTGGCAGGGGGGTTGGACTAGATGATCTTTCGAGGTCCCTTCCAACCTCTACGATTCTGTGATTCTGTGATTCATTATAAAGACAAGCAGTTCATCTCTGTCTGTTTGCTGCCAGGGCTACGCAGCCCTCGCCAGCCTGGGGACAGAAGTCTGGAGAAAGCAATCTTTGCTGCAACACAGCAAGAGGAACAGCATTTACTACTAGTCATTCGCTAAACAAATGAAAAAAATAATCTCTGCTTGTCTGATGTGACCAGTTTTTTCGGTTCCCACCCCCCTCACTCTGCATGCTTGGAGGTGTGAGCATCCCGGCAGCACCCACCGCCACGCACCCTGGGACCGGGCACTGCTGCGTATCCTTGGCACGTTGAGCAAAACTGGCACAGCAAGGTGCTGCCCAACCTCAGCAAAGGGGTGAGAAGCGCTGCGCCGATGGCAAGCCTTTGTAGGCTTGAGTCCTGTATTTAAGTGGCTCCAAATCCTTAATACCAACGTCCTGTTAGAGTCAGTAATGAGGCATCAGCCATGTGGAATGGGTTGGCGTGACAGCTGTTTTACCCCAGAGGCATTTCGATAATCACTGCATTCATTGCATCCCAGTTTGTACAGTTTAGACCACTGAAACAAAAACCAGTGTCTGTCTTATGCACGTGCATTTTAAGTCCACTTAAGCATACAAAGCCATGAGAGGTGTTTTCTTTCCTGCCGTCTCTGCCTGGGATCCTGTGCATGTCTACAAGTGTTTCCATGTGTTCCCTTTATCATAGCATTTTCTTGATACGGTTGGATACCGGAGGTATCTGTAAGATTTAATGACAGTCCATAGGATGAATCTTCTTCAGTTTTGGCCTTATCTTTCTCTGCAAGCCCTCAAAAATAAATGTTCAAAACTTATTAAGTGTTCCCAAGTTGACCTATAGAGAAAAAAAAAGCAAATGAAGGTCATGGAATGATGTTTTGCTTATAGACACACCTTTAAGGATAAAGATTCAAATTAGAAAACATCTACCATCAAACAAGCAGGATACTTCCCCGTGGGTAAATCAGGGACTCCGAGCTAGGAGCTGGAAGAGTTCCAGAATTCAGGAATAAGAAAATACAGCTGATTTTCACTCCTGATTGTGATTGCACTTCCTTGCAATAGCCTGAAACGGCTTGGTGGGCTCTGCTTGTTTCAGCGACCTGGTGTGGTCTCTGTTGGGCTCTGCAGGTACAGCTGCCATTTAGTTATTTTAATTCTAATTCATTACTTGTACTCTGGTCACCTCTGTTGGCCCAAATCTAAGACGACAGTCAGTTCTACAAAGTGCAGCCATAGTTAGGTAGTCACTTCCAAAGGGACTTGACTCTATCAAGTCAGCAGAGGGATTCCCAGGGGTACTAAAGCAGATCCCAAGTAGATATGTGATACAACAGCTGCAAGGAATGGAAGGAGGAAAGACTGCAGGAAAAGAGTAAAGGAATCACAAGGTTACACAGATTGCTCAAAATATCCTTTCATTCGTGCCAGATATTAGCCATTTTTGTCTCCAACAGTAACACATCTTCTGCTCAAGCAGCCCTAAGAACCACTGTTCTCGGGCCTCCTTCTTCTAACATGACCCAACATCTTCTGCCTTGACACTGGAAGCAGGCAACCATGTTGTTTCATCTGGAGCTGCCAAGGTGGAGACAAAAAATTCAGGTAATCCCAGCTGATCTACTCATATCCCACAGTCATCAGCAGTGAGACACTGCCTGTCCACGTTGTCCTGTCCCATACACACCCTGAAAACAGGGAGCTGCACTCACAGATGGACCTGGCTCATGATTTTAAGGAATTTTTTCTTCTGCTCCCATCTTCTCTTGCAACAAACCATCTCCTCAGATGGCTCACGTGACAGAAATACTCCACTGCAACAGCTCTTAGATAGGACTGAAGTTTGAGAGATGCTACCATGGTGCTGGCTGGAAGAAAACCCATCTTGTCAACTCGGTTCTAAGGAGAAAAAATGTGTCACATGAATCATCACCATCCCAGCCAGAGAGCACTATTAGTGTCAAGGAGAATAATAAAGAAGACAAGGAGTGCAGAAGAGCACGTGCAGCCCGCTCTAATTACTCCCATCACTAACAAGGCAATGAATCGAAGCATGAAAGTGAATGTGTACAAAAAAGTGTAAAGCTGAAGAAAGCACTCCTCAGTCCCCGATGGAGGGGGAGGAAGCTTGTATCAGCAAAATGAAGCCTCAAAAGCAGTACAAAAAGTTGAGCCTGAAGCTGTGCTGGCCACACTGTGCCCTTGGGTGAGTTTGGATAAAGTCAGTCTCCCTTCTGCAAAACAGGAACGCTGTCTCCTTTCCTGCACTATTGCCCACCTGGGTTTGGTGTTCTACGAAGTTCTCCTGGTAGGTGACCGTCCTTTGCCCAGCACAGAGGAGCTCCCACCGCTCGGCAGGAATCCCCAAAACTTAAATAACAATCTGCACAAACTGTACTCCCTTGCATTAAACATAGAGACAATGGGGCGCAAGGCTCTGTAGTGGGGTGAAGACTACGACATGTACTCTCTGGGATCAGGACGTCTCTGTGAGGAGATTGAAAGTGTCCTGCTTAGTGCCCTTTCTCCAACACAATCATCATTACTGTCAAGAGTACTGCTCTTTTCATTCGTCCCTCTTGGCTCCACTTCAAAGGGCCTGTGACATTACAGCAAACTGGCAACGAACAAGAGCATCCAAGCAGTTTTAGATCAAACGATGCAATTAGGGTCTTTCCCTTCTCATTCTGCCAGCCAGGGATACTTGCCGTCAGGTTCTGGTGATGCCCACTGTTCTGGAGCAGAAGTATCAGACCGTGACTCAGGCCCTCTGTGTCTGTGAAGGAAGGACTATCTCACAACCTGATTCAGAGCCTCCTGATGCTCAGGAGAAGGGCTCGTTCCAGTCCTGATTCACGCCATTGTGATCTGATTCAAACCCTCCTGGCCCAGTAGGGAAGTGGGACCATGACTCAGACGTCCGGGTTCAGAGCAGGGTGACTCAGGACCCCTGTGGGGGTCCTCAGGACTCAGGACCCCTGTGGACCACAGCTCTGACGACTTCTCCAAAAACACCTCTGCTCCTGCGCTGCCTACTGGGGACACACCACTGCCTGGGTGCTTGAGATAAGCTGTTTGAGGTGCACCTTGGGCCAGATCAATACAAAGAAGCTGTATGTTCAGAGAATAATAAGGGACCAGGATATTCAGACTAAAGTTGTCCCATGGGTAAATAGGTGCTAATCCACCTCCGGTGATCACTGCGTTTTCAACCTGTTGCAAGAACCTGCCCAGCACAGTGGGGTGGTTCTGACATGGTGCCAGGTCTTGTTCTGCAGACACTGCTGACTTGATGCCCTTTGCATCCTGCCTTGAAGAATTCAATGAGCTTTTTTGTCATCAGCAGCTCAGGGCTGCTGGGTTTTGTACCTCGTGCTCACACTTATGGGACCTGACAGTGGCTCTTTAATTCTTAATCCTTCTGAGAAGCAGACTGTGTGTTCCTTCCACCTTGGCTCAGTCTGGACCTCATGATCTCTTCTCACTCGGGTGTGCTTAGAGGAGGTGGCAGACCTACAGACCCAGGTAAAATTGGAGTCCTTCACCATGGTGTTACTGCAATCAAGACCCGTGAATTTTACACTGAATTGTAACGGAACTCCTTGGTAAAGAGCCTTTGGCTTCCATGACATTTCTGATTTCCCTTCATATATTTTCCTTTTTTGCCTTCCGGATTTCCATTTATGTTCAGAGTGAAGGCTAGGGTGGACCACAGGATGCAAACTGATGATGCAATCTGTCTAGGGGCCCTTACTCTCAGCATTGCTGGGTGTTGACTGGCACCACATCTTCAGGACCAGGTATTTGGGTGTGCATACACAGGGGAGGCCAGAAGTTTTACAAAATCTTTCCTGACATCCATTGATGAACGGCGAGAAGGGCAGTCATAAGCTGCTAGAGAATCCAGATCACAATGAATAATATTATTTTGTGAAGAAAACAGTCCTCTACTGATGCTCCTGGTGGGCCCCATCCTTGGCCGAGGTCTGGACAAGTGAGCTTTCAGGCGGGCTTGAGACAGCAAACACATCCCATTGAATCCCAGTGCCCTCCCCAGGGAACAGAGACATGTTGCTCATTGGTATGTGCTGAGTTACTGTTGGATCACCCCTCCCTTGGGATCTCAGATCTCCAAACCACGCTTATTTTGCCAAATTTCTGGGAAGATAAGAGCAGAGCAGAGCAGAGAAGGGAAGAAGAAAACAAAAAACCTCCTCACCTTCTCCAGCAGAAAGATTTGGAAGTCAGAGCTACTTTTCAGAAAAAAATTGGGTGTGGTGAGCTGTGAACTGTGACAGCTGATTTGGGACTATCAGGACCAGTCTGGTACCAACAAGCACCAGGGCTGAAGTTTGTGCTTGTGGAAGCTGTTAGGTAGACAGGTTCTCTAAAAGGACCAATACTGACCAAAATCAAACACACATAAAAATGCCGCTAAACATAGCAGAATTTGAACCCTCCCCACAGGCCTGGGAGTCGGGAGCCAAAGACGGAGAACGGGACGTCTCTAACGTCATTGCCTCTGGCTGTTGGTAGAGGGCAAGAGTGAGGGACTCAGCTCTCCGTCCTGAAGCCTTCACACCACATCATGTCCAACCTCAAGCAAGGAGAATTGTGGCTTCAGAATCCCAGTTCATAGCAGACCCAAGATGCAGTGAGACCAGTAAGCACTTTTAATGTGGACTTTTATACCAAGAAATCAGAGTTTCCTTCTGCTCTTTAAGTTTGCTTCCATAGAGTAGTTTCTAGTTAAGAAAGGGAAAAAATGCCTGGCACGCCTGAGCACTGCCTGAGCACTCATCATGGAAAGAGGCAGAGCTTTTCCTGGGCACTGCAGCCCTGCGATAGTTTGTCTTACTAAAAAAAGTGATCCTAACTTATCTTAACCCTGAGATCCCCAGCGTTTTCCACAGCCCGTGTCAGACCAGTCAGAGGGAGCCGAGGCCGAGGGCTCGGCGTGTTTTTCAGTGGCCGAGTGGGGACAATGTGCTCGCTGTTACACGCTGTGCACGGCGGCGTCCCCAGCTCAAGTAAAGTAAAATCCCTCTCTATGGGCAGGGAGGTTTGTCGAAGGGCAGCAGGATTTGGGGTGGGCTCTCCAAAGGGACAGGTTGTTGCTCCCAGAGCACAACTCACGCTGAAAAGCCCAGCACCAAAGTCGCATCTTAAAAATCCACCTTTATTAAGATTTGAGAAACTCTTCATTGTTATTTGCTGGTTTTGACTTGGCCCCGTTGTGCCAAGCGTGGCAGGGTCAGGGAGGGGGGGGAAAGAGGTGTTAAGGACTTCAGCGTGCTTTCACACCGTATCTCAGGGAAGCTGTATTTCCCTTTTGCTGCTTGTACTGTGAAGGTTCAAAATGCACCAGAGTCTTGGAGACTCATCACCAGCCTCCCAACAGTTAATGCAAAACCAGCTGTAGCTCGGTTAGGTAACTCTTGTTTAAATGATGCAGCAGCAATTTGTCCTTCATTGCCATTAAAACCCAAAGAAGCTGGAAGCAAATTGTTTTAGTCAGATCAGGACAGAGCTAAGTGACCAAGAACCCTGTTGCTGTGTCAGCCCTGGATGTATTTTTTCCCGGAGGCCGATGCAGGCGGAGGTATTCGCATTCGCTCCCCCGTCCTCACACGACCAGCATTGTTTCAGCCCCCCGATTTCCATCGCAAGAGGTGTATTAGCAGAGAAGCAACCTATGCAGCTGCATTACCACTCTCACCGCTGAAGAGCGGCGTGCGTGGCACGCTGGAGCGCCGAAGTCCGTGTCTCCGGGCGGCACCGGTGGCAGAGGCGGCAGCCTGGCTTTGCAGTGTGTGCCCTCCTTCCAGCACCCTTGGGCGACCTCGCTAGCGTTTCAAGGCGTTTATCTCAGCAACGTGCCAACCAAGTGTAAGCCTGCGTGTGCTGAACAGAGCCTCACAGGGCCTGAGTGGGGGCTGTGTGTTTCCACGTTTCCCTCTTTTCTAGTGAAATATTTCCCTTTGTCAATGGGGGCAAAACGGTAGATGAAGCAGAACTGAGATAAGTACAGTCAGTCCGAACACAGTCAAACAAATGACCGATCATGTGGTTTGTGATGAATTAATAACCCGGGCCTCAGCTGATTTACGTGAGCGTAGCCCCACTGGTTTCACCGGGCTCTGCCCATTCGTGGCGCCTTTCTTTTTGGCCACTCAATACCATTTTGTTGAGAGGGTTCAGCGCAGCACCTCTCCATCACCACTGCAGCGACACCCTGCCCTCTTCACAACCCCATCTTGAGCACGAGCCTGCCTGTGCCCAGGGGCTTTGGGCACTGCAGAGACCTGCTGGCATTGAAGGCACTCCCAAGATCTCTTCTTTTTAAATTAAGAAATCAAAAGGGAGTAGATTCATCAGAGAAATTATGTTTTTCTCTTATCCGCTGCCCATCTCTGGACGGTGAAGGTACAAGAACAATGCTGTTTGTGAAATAAATGGCAAAGTCACCATAGACTTCAGCTGAAAGAGTTTCAGACTCTTGTTCCTGAATCAGAGAAAATCCAGCTTAGTTATTAAAGTCACAATGATATTCTTTTACTTCTGATTTTTTGGTCCAATATGTGCACAAGTTTCCAGCCCCTGCTCTTGCCTGACCTTTACCAGTGACCCTTCTCAGACCCCGCTATTTGGTGCCATGCTGTCAGGCATCTCCTTTCTTCACCAGCTGCCTGGGAGCTGATTTACTTGCCCTTTAAAAAAATAATCTTCCCCTAGACATTTCTTCTTCTAATTACCCAAACCTTTGTTTCCTTTCCACTGCCTGATAAGTGCTATTTATATCCACAGCTGCTGAAGTATCTTCTTCCCGATAGCAGGTGAAGAAGATTCCTATCACAGCACATGCTCTACAAATCCTAATCTGTTTACTGAAGTCATTTGATGCTACCTGTCTTCTGTCTTGTGGAAATGGCTGCTCTGTATTTTGGTGGCATGCACAAAATGACAGGAATGTCCTGGGAGGGGGGAAAAGCAATGAAAATTAAAAGAAAACACCCGGACAATACAGCTAAGCTGTCTGCAGAGCTGAAAATGGTGGTCCCACCTTCCCTCCCCTAAAATAAAGCACTGGGGCTTCTCCAGCATTGTTGAGGAACGAGTCAACTATCCTCCTTTTCCATGTTGGATTAGTTATCTGACTGTCTGACCTCCTCCCTCTTCTGGCACAACAGGAAAAGTGGAAGCAGCAAGGGAAGAAGATGGTGGAACCAACAGCTATCCCATACAGTGCTTTAACATTTACACTGGCGCTCTAGAAGTATGCTTGGGTTTGGAGATCTCTGTCCTGGGGTAGTTAATTTGATGGAGTTATAAAGCTGCCTCAGACTCAGAGGAGACATGTGGTATGGTCAAACAGGAGGTGAGTTGCTTCTGGCCTTGTAGCTTGTGCTGTAAACAAGCCTCAGGCCACACTGCAAACCTCGTGCAGACCCATTCCACACAGTTATGTCCAGGCAAACATTCCCAGGGTCAGTAACACCCACGCTGCAAAGCCCAGAGTCAGATTTTCAGCTTCTTCCCTGCGTTATGGAGAACCAAACCTTCATTGCACCTGGGGATTCTGAGCTCTGCCGTTTGTCCTAGCACAGAGCAGAATTCACACCTGAACTCAGATGGGCCTGGTTCCCTTTTGGTCAGGCTTCAAAGCACGTGTGGTTACAATTGTGTTAAAACTGACCCTCTTTTTAGCAATCTCACTGCAATTGTTGAGAACCTTTTCCATTTAACCTAGTGCAACAGAGCCTTCAGGGTCAGCTACAGGACCAGTGATTAAAATTAAAAAGTCCATCCTAGATGAATGAAGAATAATGCTATTGAACCAGCTGAGAAAGGAGCACAAGCCCAACTCTCTGTAGCTCAAGGGATGGGTTTTGACACGTGGCAAGTTGCAGACCAAAGGGCAGAGGCTCTGGTAAGAGTTGCAGCTAGTCACCAGGCAACACAACTGGTATGGACTTATTCCCATGGGTACCTCAGCAAGATGCATCCAAGGGAACCATTGCAGGGTTCAACCTTCAAAATCCTTGCTAATCGCACGAGCGTGCTAAATAGCAAACCAATGTGCAGCCATCAGTCCTCAGTCTTTAAAAGTTCTGCAATTGCTCCTTGTGCCAAAGGAGAAATGAACCAACTGCAGCTCTGTCTGGAAAGAGGTCAGTAAACTGCACCCCAGCAAATTGCAGATCTGATGATGGTCTCTGCTGGATTCAGCTTTTTCAGGCTCGTTCCAGCCACCAGTGTGCTACAGCAATTAGTTTTAATTCAAGCACCGGCACCTTGTACTGGAGTTCAATGTCCTGGCATCTCATGTGAGACTGACAAGACATATCGCTGCTCTGGGAGCTGTCTTAGTAACACTCCACTGCCAAGTATTTTAAAGGGATGTTGATGATAAAGAGATGCTCTGAGTTATTTGCACCAGAGGCAGCTTGATGGACCCACTGTAACACACATGGAGGCAACCCCCAAAGTGATAGTGAAAAGTGCAGAACACGTAATGACGTGTCACATGAAAGCAAAAAGCAGACATCGCTGCGATCCCTGAACAACGTGCCATAAAGAAGGGCAATAACTCCATATAAATGCAGTTTAAAAGTTATCCACGTGGAGCGAAGGGGAGAAAGTCAAACCAGAGCCACAAGAAGCAGTGAAGAACGTTCCTGTAAGAAATGAAGAAAAAGCCTTCAGAGCAAGATGAGCCTTCAGGAGCAGACTGACCCCTGGAAGGGAGCTGAAACAGCACAGAGCATTTAACAGACCATGATATGGCCACGTGTATCTGAACTCCAAGGGCAAAAATGCCCGTTTTGTGCAAACGCCTCTGCCAGGACACATTTGTTGTGGTTTTACCTGCTACACCAGGCCAGCGTGCCAGTCCCCATGCACCACTGACTGACACCCGTTAAGCGGTCGCTATAAAACGCTGTGCCCTGCGAATACTGTGCACAGGTAAGCCCTCACAGGTGCCTTGGTGACAAGGAAACATCTCGTGATACTTTGCGTTATTGGCACCAAATAACCTTTCCTCACAAAAGTCGCTCTGATTTTGAACTTCTCTGCCTTGGAAAACAAGCCTAGCACACATGAAAGTGTCCTGAGAAACTACCTGATAAAAAATACAACCCTTGTCACAGCTCTTGCGTTGGGCTCCCGGGAACCGGGGTGCTGAGATCCACCAGCCACACTCCCCAGTGAGCACCATGCGGGCCAGCAGGAGGGACGACACGGCAGCAAAGGTCCCTCCGCACCATGGGCTGACAAGGACAAGGGTGACAAAGCGCCTTTTGCGTTCCCCAGGACCTGTCCCCTCCCTCGGTGCAATGCCAGGGCCGTTATTCATGAACACTTTGTAAACAGAGGTGTGTTTGCTGCAGCGCGATCCCGACTGGGCTGGTCGGCGCTGCCGTGGCAGGGCAGAGGAGGGCACGGCGCCAGTGGCAGACACACCGCAGGGCTAGAGGCTTTTCTCTGTTCCCGGGAAAAGGTCCACGTTCCCCAGGTGGGGCTGCAAGGGGTCCCTGCCTGCCCCTGCAGCCCCCATACACATCCACATTTATCCATGGGTGCAGGGGGGCTCCCCCCACAAGCTGCTCTGAGCCACCGTGGGCCAGTGCTGGCCCCCACCAACCACGTGCATCCCCTTCCTCCTCAAAGCATCCTTCCAATTTTCACCAAAACAGCCTGTCCCCGTTTGTAGTAGCCTCCCCGAAAGTGGCCCACACAGAGACCTCTGGCCATGCCAAAGAGCCTTTGACTGTGCCCAGCCAACAAGGTTGGCCTCCCCCCCCCGCCCCGCAAAAGCCCAGCACTGGGTACAAGAAATCCCGTCTGCTCCGTCCCTTCCCAGCACAGATTTGCATATTGGGTCAGGCAAGTGTTTTCAGCAGCTTGATTTCCAGGGGATAATATTATTCATGAAGCTATTTGCAGTCCCCAAATCCTTGGTTGCTGTTCGTTTGCTTCTTTCTCGTTCCCTCTTCCCTGCTTTTTACTCCCCCTTGGCTGTTTGTCTGTTCAAAAAAAAAAGTTTCCCTTGGCTGTACTTTCAGTAGGACGTTTCAAAGTCAGGCTGAGACGGGTATTAAATGAGGATAGATGCCAGGTTCCTTTTCGCTCCTTCCAAAACTACTAGAATAGCACCGAAAGCTGTAAATCAGGTCAGCTTTGCACAACAGCGTCGCGAGCCTTTGCTGGGAGCAGTGCTGCACAGCCTTTGGGTGACTGTCGCTTTAAACAGATCTGGTGCAGCTCATCTTGGGGGAATGGTGTGATGCAGTGAGACCTCTCCCAGGGCTGCCCCCTCCCCTATATAGACACATTTTGGGACCCAGACCTGATCCTCTGAGGGTGCACGGTCAGGGAGAGGCACAGGGTCCCCGTGGCACCCCAAGGCTGAGTGGGGCCTTACAGCCAAAGGGGATAATGAGCGTGAACGTGGGGCAGGGTCCCAGCCCGCAGAGGAGAGGGGCTGTGTGCAGGCAAGATGGGGAGCAGCAGCAGCATCTCTTGGATGAAGGGGCGACAGGCGGAGCAGCGGTGCTGAGGACAGAGATTGCCTGGGGGAGCTTCCCATCAAGTCCAACACATCGCTGTAGAGGCTCAGAAACACCTTTGTGGATACAACCGGTGAACCAGGAGGATTGCTGGTGCCGAAATGATGCACCTTGCGCCTGCGGGCAGAAGGACGAGCAGCCGGCGGCATGTGCTCTCCTGCCGGTTAAGCCATTGCCACCTTGGTATGCCATTCACAAGGTGAAGCCTGTTCCTTGCTTCCTGCAGTGGAAGGTTAGCTCCGTGATTTTGTAAACCTGGAAGCAAGCAAGCGAGGATATGGCAGGGGATATTTTGGGAGACATTCCTGTGGAAGAGGATTAATGGTCTCATACGACTTTCCTGACTTTGCTGGTGCTGGAGAGCTATCAGCAGAGCAAAAAGACACGCTCCTTCCTCAGAATGCTCACCTGGCTTCCTCTGACCCACAGCTCAGGGACACCCTGATTTAGGGGTGATGTCCTTGTGTTTAGTAGCCCTGGGCATATTTGCCTTCAGTGAGTTTGTCTAATTGCTTCTTGAACCTGTATGACCTTGGGACGATGTGTCCCACCCTTCTCACATGTGTTTGGGGAACTCACACGCTGCCTCCTCTCTGGTCACTTGGATTACAGAGTCCTGCCCTGTCCCATGCAGCACCCTCCATGCTGGTTTTTGCCCAGGACAGGACCATCTCCTGGGCTGGGGACAGGTATGTGGGAGAAGAGAAGGAAGGAGGAACGGGTCCAAGTCCTCAGCCATTAATGGAAACGCAGGAGCACGAGGAATGTAATTAGCATCTTGGCATGGTGCTTGGGAAAGCCAGAGAGGCACGTCAGAGAGAGGAGGGGAAAGGGATCAGAGGATAAGCCAGAGAGCAGAGATCACGAAAACAGAAAGCAAAACACAGGGCCGACATTGTGAGGCCCTAAAGGACGAAGGTCTCCTGGCTTGGCAAGCTCCACCATGCCTCTCCTGGTGGCTTCAGACACCTGCAGGGCCTCTGGGGACGTAGGAGACAAAGCCTATGGTGTGAAAGGCTTCTTCAAGGATCTGCAATCCTTTCCAAACCCTTTCTACCCTAAACGTCATTCTGCAGTTTCCATGGAGATGTCATCGATAGGAGAGCGAGCAGAGGTCCACGTATCCTGGGTGAGGATGGGCCAGCAAGAGCAGCCCCACCCTCTTGCACCTATTGGAAGTCTGAGCAAGTAAATAGATACAGATTAGCTAGGAAAATCTCACTGCCCTGAAGCTTGCAGGAAGCACAGTGCAGGTTCATGCGTGATGTCTCCTTGAGATTGTTGTGTGCTGGAGACAGGCAAGAGACAGCAAGGGGGACAGAGAACTCCTTACCACCTCCAGCTGAGCTCCCCAGCAGCAACATGGTCCAAAATGATGAGAAAATAACCACTTTCTACCCTAAAAGGCAACAGCGGACCTTCAGCAAAGCCTTGAGTTTGCTTAAACTGCAGGAGAGAGCCACAGCTTGGCTCACCGAGGCCGCTTGTCCCCGCTCCCTGTGGCACGGCTGTCCTCCCCGGCTGTCCTCCCGCAGCGCGGCCATTGTGCCCCGGGACGGGGCGGTGGGGTGGCAGTCTGCAGAGAGGGCGGAGGGAAAGCGGGGACCTCACGGCTGAGTGTTTATTTGCAAGATGCTGTTGTGTTTGGATAGAGCTCCGGGCAGGATGTGTCTGCAGTAAACACAGGAAAAGGGCTGAGGCTGGAGTTGAGTGGAAGGGCTGGCAGTAGTTTCACGTTTTAATTAAAACAGCCCCTCTTGGGGTAGCATGTGATTCCCGAAATGATGGCTGACAAAGGCAGGCAGGTTGCTGAGCGCTCCCTCTTCAGGGTGCTCTGGAGGTGCCTTGGTCGTTGGAGTTTCCTTTTCTAGAAATGGCCCAAGGAAACACCAGATACATCTGGGAAATTACGTGCGTGGAATCACACTGAATCACTGAATCACCTCCTGATAATTTTTTTAACCTCAAAATCAAGCATGTGTCTGAGACAGAAACAAAACCAGCATTGTGCAGAACCTGTTGTGCACCAGCCCACCTTACTGCAAGCGCTGCTTCTCGGCCAGGGAGTAAGAGGGATGTTAAAGAAGCTGGTGCCTGGCTCCGCAATGTCACAGTTCCCGTGCTCAGAGCGTCCGGAGGGCTGTAAATGGATTTTCCATAGAGCACTGCCCCCTGCTGCGGGCTCGCCATTCCCACACACTTCACTCCTCACAAACCCTCCTGGTAGGAATAATTGGCAAAATAACGGCGGTCTCGTGAAATCCTGCGCCATTCGCTGCCGATTTGTGTGCTCAGTGTTCTGCAGGGCTCCCCTGGAGCAAAGGCTTTCTCAAAATGTGAGGAAGAAGAAATACCAGCAGAACAAAAGGAAGGAATGAGGGGCAAGGAATGCAGTCAGTGTATCTCTTTACCTCAAGAAAATCCCTGACTGATACCTGAGATCTGGGGGCATCTGGGTCTGCAGCAGCTGCAGCCCAGGCCTTTGACACCGGGGCTTACCCCGCGGCGCAGGCACGTTGTGTGACTAACGCAGCAGGTGGGGACGGATGGGACCAGCGGAGCACAGCTGCCGATGGCACTGAGGCAGGCCCGTACGGATGTCAAGAGCTTGTGTAGTTTTACTGCTCCACAGCGATGGAGGAAATACACGTCTCTAAAGCATCACTCGTCTCAGTGCTGATAGCAGGCACTCAAGAGGCATCAAACCCTCAGCCATGGTGCTCGAGGAGTTATGGTCTGGCACAGCCGAGGGAGAGGCGCCCCAGGACAGCACAGGCTGCTCATGGGCAGCAGTGCTGTAGGAACCCACGAAACGCTGCTATCAGCACTCTCGCAAAATTCTCCCAACCAGTCAGGACATAAAAATGCACCCCAATGGCATTAGATTTGCAGCAACCAAACCCTCCCATGCAGCTATCTCACTTGCTGGCGACGAGCGTGTTTATTTGGCACAACATGATTTTCACAATATGATCCTTCTCTCAGTATTGCCAGAGCTAGTGTTTAACGACTTCTCAACAGTTTAGCCACACTCAGATTAAGTCTGGTAACTCAAAGGTCTGATTTCTGGTAACTCGATCTGTCGTTGAGTGGTCTGCCTGCAGTTGTGCTGCTGCATGGCCTCATTTTTACGGTGGATAATGTGTTTCAAAGGTGCTCTCACGTCCCATGGAGGTGATGCTGTTCATTTCTGGTAGATGAACATGGTAGCTAAAGACCCAGCCTTTCACCTGCTGAAGTCCATCACAGCTTTGCCCTTGTCTTCAGGAGAAGCTGGTAATGACTTTCAGCTAAAGAAGGAAGATAAAAGGCAGAATAATGAAATAATGTCCTGTTAGCATCCAAGTTGCAAGAGGAAGAGCTGCAATTCTTGTAAACAGAGGACACAGGACAGGAAGTTTTGGAAACTGCATGCATTCTAGATTAAATGAGCTTAGTGTGCATTTACTCTGAATAAACCATGAAATATCTTGGCAAAAGCCTACCCTACAGTAGATTGTAGAGTATTATATGGTAGATTATAAAACAACTAGTAGCAGAATACCTTGATTGGCAGATAAGAAGAGGTGGCTGTTGTAGTGTGATTCGCAAAATGAAGCCCCAGGGCACTGCTACCTACGAAACAGCAATTCCACCCACACCACAAAGACACGGCCGCAAGCAGAGGGAAGCAGAGAAGGATTTCTCATGTGAAAGTAATTGGGACCTTCGGGAAGCAGAGGTGGAGATGGCTCTGTGAGGGGTGTTTTTAGCTGGGAAGAAGGCTTTTTTGGTTCACATTCATACTGGGAAAACCTGTTGGCATTGGTGAACCGCCAAAGACTATGAGAACCATCATGGCATCCCCTGTTGGTTTGGGAGACACAAGGTTTGATTCTGTAACCAACCTGGCTTCTTATTCCCCATGTCAGCAACTTCCAGCAAAAGGTAGAAAATTTATCTTTATAATGATGTCTGTGGCTGAGCTAGGAACTGAAATAGCAGGTACTGAGGAACATCTCTGCTGGCCTGGACAAGGCAATGCAGTGTAAGGTGTATTTCTGCATCCTTCATCCACTTTGCAAAGTGTCTCTGAGAAAGCCAGAAGGAACAGTTTGGGCCTTTTTTTTTTAACCTCTTCTGCCATTGATTTTCTTGATATGACTCTCTGTTGTCATTAAATTAAGTGTATCCAGGTTATTTATGCAGGGATTAAAATAGGCTAACATTGTGCCATTGAAAAATTACTTAGCTTGCTACTGAATGAATGCTCAGTGCTGACCTGCACAAGTATTTCTGCCCAGGAACAAAAACAGGTCTAAAAAACAGAAATGAGAAGACAGCTGGCAGGATGAAATGAAGAAAGAGAGAATGTCAGCTGCCTCTCTGGGGACCAGGCGTCTTTGAAATGAGCCCTGCCAGACAAAATAGAAGTCCTGTTGCTGGGCTCTAGCAAAATATTAGCAAAGGCTGGATCCCGTATGCCTCAAGGCTGGGGTATATCAATGTAAGTTAAAAGTGATAAGCGGGGGTGCAATGTGCATGCTCCAGCTCAGCAGTAATGCTCGTGTCCCACCAGTCTCTGCTCCTCAGTACACCCAAGAGAAAGGGAACGTTTGCCATGGCCCTAGGGCTGGCACCCATCAATGCTGAGGGCAGTCCTTGGTGTCTCCCTCGTGCTAACCCCCTGCAAAGGAACAGCGACAAGAAACTATGCCCAGTGCATGAGGAAGATGGACAGAGGGATCCAGTATGTGTGGTGTCCTCACATTGCCATGATGAGCTGTCTCAGGTTTAAATAGGGTTTCCCACTGACAAGCCACACTGCTAGTTGATGTAGGTGGACTTCATATGAGCTGATGAGCTTATTGAAACGTCCAAAAATAAGAGAAAACATTTCCCTTTATCATATTGGTATGACTGAAATCTCAAAGCCAGAAGGGTTTTGGACTGAGGCAGGATCCTAACTCACCTCTGGCCATAATTATTTCAACATGGCTCTTCAGACAGGATATGGGCAGTCTTTGTCCTGCCATAATTATTTTTGCCAAGGGATGTTTTTTTACTGATATGTCCAGGAAACAAACTGTTATAGGATGCTTCATACTGCTAGCCATATGGGTCCATACTGTGTCTGCTGCATAGGACAGATTGATAACAGACTTGTACTTATTTCTGTATGGATAAGAACAAATATTCATCCCAGTAGCTGGTAAGTCCCATTCCAACTGCTGTATATAGTTATATGACTACCTCCCTTAGTGCATGAATTGTACTGGTATAACTGGTATATGTTTCAGATGGGGAGAGTTATTCCATTTCTGTACAGGAGCAGCTAGCCCGATACAGATGTATTTATGCCAGCACATCTGTGCCCACTCAAAAGGAGTTTTGCCACGTTAACTGTGTGCACAGCCCAGGATGAGGGCATCTTCCAGTCAGCAGAGAAAGCAGTCTACTGTAACACGTGCGTTTCTGCAAGGTATGATGAGCACCCTTCCTCCATCAACACAGCGGGGTGACCAAGAAGTAGAGCCGGTGTTGAAACAAAAGTAAAACAGGTGACATCCAGTATCAGGAGAGCTTCTTCAAAGAAATTGTGACTTTTCTCCAGTGGGAAAACTAGAGTTGTTTACTCCTTTTTTGGTCCAACAGTAGTGGGTGTAATTAAAAGCTGCCAAAAGCTTGGCCTGGTTTGTTTGATTCATTGACAACCTGAGTAGCTGCTGCTAGTTTTGTTCAGCCACACCAGAAGCCAGCCCGTTCACAGGATGACACAAGGCCGGGGTGAACAGCCCCCTTTCTGAGGAGCCCCTCTTTTCCTCCTGAGCCACCAAGAGGAAAAAAACCAAACCATTGCCCTGTCAGCTTCTCTCTGGCTGTAAGAAAGCATCTCTGCACCACCGACCATCTAAGCGTTTGGTATTAAATTATCCATCAGAGCTCCTTCGGTAGCAGAGAGAGTTGATTGCACCGTCTTTACAGAGGATAAAAATAGCAAATGACGCAGGCGAGGGCAGCAGGGAGGGCTGAGGCAAGGCCAACGGAGGCAGCGGCACTTTCACCGTGGCTGAGGGTGGTATCTTCACCTGCAGGCATCGGGGACTGGCAAAAAAAGCATCTAGTTTCTGTAATCGATCGAAATGCAACGGGCAGTGTCTGAATTCGTGCTGGTGACCTTCATCTGTTAGGCAGGGAACGAGACACTGGATACTGCAAATCTGCCCCTAGCAGCCTGAAAACTCCCAGCTGGCAGCCTAAACCCCTGCTGCTTCTTCAGCTCCCTCCGGAAAGCAGCCCCGCTTTCCTTTCCAGCGCCGAGCTCGCACGCCCCAGCGTTCCGGGAGGCACAACAAGCTCCCTGGACTCTGACAGGAGGGAAACCTGCTCCGCCGAACCCCTGGCCCCTGCCCACCCCCTTCCAGCTGCTCGGCTCCTGATCCAGGCTCCGCCATCCTCGCTCTGCCAAGCCCACCAGCGTTGTCAGTGCGGTGCAGCAGCTCTCCTCCAGACCTCGCCGAGCACTGACAAACTCACTGTTGTTTGTAGCCCAGAGGCAGGGTTGGCACGCAGAGGCAGGAGTCATTTGCCAACAGTGTGGCCCGAAGCGGGAAGGAGGTGGGATTTGACTCCTTTGGCCAACGCACCGGCGAGCCTGTGGTCGCCAGCATGTCGCGTGCCGCTTTCCCAGCATCCTGCAGCGGGCTGGCCCGGGAGAGCACAGCCATCTGGCACCTCCTGTGTGTGAATGGTGCTGCTAAAGAAACGAGGATTTCACATTCAGATCCCTTTTTTATGCAGAAGTGTTTGTTTTGGGCCCAGAATTCAGTTTTTCTGGTGCTAAAGCTCTACATGGCTATAGAAAGGTCCCAGTTATCAGGAACATTTCAAGAGACAACAGAAGAATACAGTGCAGGAATTTTACCTAAGTATAGATTGAAGTGCAGCTTTGGGTAGTGAGTTTATATCATTTACCCAGAGACGGGGATGTGCTCTGGTAGCAGCCCAGAATCAGACCCCCTTTTCACTGGTGTGAGGGGCTGGTGGCACAAACCTCAGGGATCTGAACCCATATCCTATGGTTCAGTAAGAGCTGAAAAAAATAGGTAGAGAATCCTTCACAGTTTCCTAGCACCTCCTAGGGCATTGCCAGAAACCCTGTGGATACACAGCTGTTCAGCAGGGACATAGCAGGGACACACCACTTATTTATCTGTGATCACTTTCTTGCCATATTAAGCTTTTATTAATCCTGGATAGCTGTAGCATGCCTGTCTCAGAAATGCTGATGCTCTGCTACTTCAGTGCTGTACAGACAGCCAAGACCAATCCTTCCCCACAGGGCAGACATTGAACCTAGTCCACCCATGACCCACGTGCTTTCCAGGAGCTCATGTGCTCTACTAGCTCAAGCAGAGAGCATGTCTCAGGTTTTCACATGCAAAAAGCTGTGGATATGATTGGAAATTGGACATAGTACCAAATTCCCAAGAACTTTCCTGGGAAACAGAGCCAAACCACCCCGGCAAAGTGTCAGTGCTACAGGCCCGTTCCTGAGGCTGTGACTCATGTGAAAAGAGTTCAGTGATCCTGCGTGGGTGTGAAGGAACAAGATTTGACACACGCAGACATCTGTGCTCTCAGATGGGACCTTGGTGAAGACCTGCGGAGTCCCCCATCCTTCCAACAGCTCAAACCTTTCCAGGGCGAGTGCTGACAGCAGAAGACCAAGCGGTGGGTGGAGTAAGTGGCCACACTTCAGCTGAATTTGACGCACAGAAACTGTGAGAAGCTGCCTTCTTTTTTGTATGACTAACCACAAGTTCTGTATTCAGCCCTAGCAAAGTTTATCAACTGATAAAGACACTAAGGCACGGAGGAGAAACAGTCCAAAATGATCCTGCTTTTATAAAAGTTACATCTGCAACTTATAAAGCAAATTGCCATGGTAAATAGCGATCAGTAAGGCTGAATCATCTCCCATCCTCTGCATTTTCACTTTGACATTTGTTGTCCTTCTTCTGTTTAATGAGCGAGTGAAATATATTTGAAACTTGTGTCAGTGCATCCTAGCAGTTGAAAAACTATTTTAAAGAAAAAATACATTTAAATTCCCAGTGTAAAGAGAGCACATAGAATGACTCACCTCTGCTGTTGTGCATTTTATCCTGGTCTGTAACAAATCAGAAATAATAAATCTGAAGATCCGAAGTGATCAATACCTCATTTTCTCTCTGCCTTTCATTGGCGTCAGCTCCACTAAGCATTGATACACTAAGCTTTACTTGGGTAAGTTAAGCTTTGATACTTCAGCTTTATGTATTTCCCATATGAGATATGCATTGAGACATGAATTCTGAAATATATTATTTAGGAGAAAGCTGAAGTTCAATGACACCTGTAAATAAGTTGAGCATTTCATATAGAGGAGTTTGGTGAAGACAGCAGTGTGATGAGTGGTCTCGGTGTTACTAACACTCCATTAGCCCTTTTTCCAGCCCATTACTAACATCAGGAAAAATGTGTCTTTCTGAATAACCTTCATGTGGGTGCAGTGTCACCAAGATCTTCACAAGGCAAATATCAAATGCAAAGGGCTGCAGCCACTGGGTAAGGCAAACCAAGCCACTTGACTTTACAGCTTCTCTGGGACTGTCCCAGTGGTGTGTAGACAGCACTGCTTTCTTTTAAATGGGAACAAATTGTTGCAGATTCAGGGCCAAAGTTACTGCTAGTGCAAACTAGCGATTCTTCGCTGGCTTGAAGAACTTGCACCAGAACATGGCAGGACCAAATGGGACCTAAAGCCAGCCTGATGGCTTTAGGTCAAATCACAAATTATATAAAGCTTTAAAGCAAAAAATCAAATATGCCCAAAACTGACTTTAAAAACAGTTGTAATAGAATGTGATAACACAACATAAATTACCTGCAAAATCCAAACAGTCAACATAACCTTTTGGAAACAGACAGTAAAACAGTGAAACGTGCTTGTTTATCAACACCAGGAGCTGAACCTGGGAGTCCTGCCTGGAAAGCTCGGAGCAGCCCGCACGCACGTAGCTGAAGCCACGGTGGGACCACAGCCTTGGGCATCAGGGGTGGTTTGGAGCAGTGGCTGGTTTTGCACAGAGGAGCTTTGCCATGATGCATAGAGCTGTAGGATCAGTTATAGATGAACTCTTGGGAGATCAGTAGAGATCCTTGCTGAAAGACACAGAATGTGTCAGGAAAAGGAGCTCTGCGAGTTACAGGAAAAGGAGCTCTGCTTGTTACCCAGTGACAGCAGGACCTCCCCTACGAAAGCCTCTAGTGCGCTTTCCCAGACTCCACAGGGTGATGATCAGAAATGTCACAGAGGATCGCACTGATGCTGAATTAGGGGATTAATGCCACTTGCTGAGTGACCTATTCTGGCATGTGATGTAAATGCACGGACTGAGCCCATCGCTGTGCAGCCCTGGTGTGCCTGGCCTGCAAGAGCTCCTGACATACGGAACTGGAGAGAGCACAGTGGCGGGCAGGGATGCTTGTGGGAGAGAAATATGTTCCTTGTGATAACTGTCTGCCAGCAAGCTGGACAGTCAGGTATATCAACCCAAAGGAAACGAAGGTTAACACAAGCAGGGCTTAAGGAGAGAGGGGCAGGGCATGCTCTGAGTCAGCTATCGCTACTATTGAAGTGCAATTTTAAACAACAGGTGGATACAAATACTAATAAAGAGAGTGCATAGGTGGTAACTGCTCAGATTTGGCGGTGCCTTTCTGTACGAGAAGCAGAAGATGAGCCCAGACAGTTATAGCCTGAAGGGAGTTCTACTGGCAAGATCTTTAAGTCGTTCCCTAGTCAGCTCCAGACACAACCAGCATCCAGGTGCCTGAAATGCCAGGGGGGCATCAAACTCCTCCTGACACGTCCTCATCTTGCTTGAAGCTCCCGTGGCTGCCATGTCTCATGCTCCCAGCGACACCTCAGGCCCTCTCCTCGCGCAGGGACACACGCTGCCTAACGAGGTACAGGGTTTGCCAACAGCAGTACTTGTAGCAACACATTTTCCATGAGCAGTTTTGTTCCTTACACTCAGACTGCCCTTTTATTAAGTGGAAGAAGAAAGAGCGGTTGTTTTCCCACCTCAGGGAAATGCTGTATTCAGGTCTTAACGCTGCTGAATAGGAAAGTCTAATAATTATTCCCTTAACAGAGGTACTCTGCTTTTTGCAGAGATGCTCTACACTCGCTTATTTTCTCGGTGCCTAAGGCATTACACTTTTCCAATTATATCAGTGCTGGCAACATATTTATCCTAGGGCTTGTAGGGCTCTACATTATTCTTCATAACTCACAGGTATAAAATCTGTCCTCATGACTTCCTGACATTTCAAGTCAAAAATGAACCCAGCTGCAAACACCTTTGTAATGGTGACAAAGGAGCGCTACTATTAAACAGTCAGAAGTGTCATTTGTCCCCAATCTGGTCCATCGCTCTGGTCTTTGGGGTATTTCATTGCGATTCCTTTCCATCGTGTCACTTAAGCAGCAAACGGGCATCTTTTATAAGCTGAGAAAGGGCTGCGGTAGCAGCTGACGTGATTTATGTTTAATAAAGGCCCTTTAGCGCCAGGAAAGAGGGGCCCTGCCAAATCTCAGGCGTCTCGCGAGCCGCTGCTATTGTCCCTGGGGCAGGAGCACTTTTTAGGTTCCCTCTCCATCACTGTAAACAAAAGGACAGCTGTACGCTTGGCTGGCTCCGGACCGGGCTCTTTGTGCGCGATTAGTACCCCGCGCACATCATTCATGGCTCTTGAATAAAGATGACCTCTCGCAGGATGGGATGAGGGAAAAAAAGCCTCTTTATTCGGCAGAGCTTGAATTAGCATAAAGACAAGGAAACCGTTCCTTGGAAGTCACAGGAAGAGCTAGATAAATAAATAAGCAAACTACAGGTTCCCTGCAGATACTTGGTGCTCAGGAGATGGGCCTGGGAACTGTAAAAAGGAGGGAAGTTGTCCCCACACGCAGTTGCTAGCGCTGGTGCCACCCGTCGCTCTTCAGCCTGAGCTCCGTATGGCCCAGCCATACATCTGCAACTGGGAAAACGCTTTGCCGCAGAGGTTATGGCCCAAAAGGAGGAGAAACAAAGCATACGACGTGTCCAAAGTGAACTAATTTCCACCACCCGATCCTTCCGCCTCCCTCGGCTAGGCAGGCGATACCTCAGCCGGTGGCTTTTGGAGTGGCAGTAATATTTGCCTTCATTTTCCCAGCCCTGTGGGCAGACTGGCGGGTCAGGCAGCGAGCTCTGCAAGCAGACAATGACATACTGAATTTTTTCACATGCTGGGTTTCCTGGCCGATGAAAGGCAATTCAGCAGCTTATCACCATGTATGCTGCTGCAATTAAGAGCCCTGGGAGCAGCGGCAAATGAAGCTCTCCCCCTCCCAGCCTCCTCCACCTCCCAGCCTCCCCCATGCCCATAGGAACAGGCTGTCTCTCACCACCCACCACACCAGCACAATTGCAACCCTTATACTCGGCGCTGAGCTCCATCGAGTTTGCTCTGACCCAGCAGCCAGGGGCACGGCTGTATGCACCAGGGTGTCCTCCAGACTCAACCTTCACATCAGATTAGTTTTCAGCTGAAGTCCTGCTGTGTCAACTGTAATGGCCCTTAGAAACATGAGTTTCTCTCCTGGAAGGCTTAGCAACAGCAGTTAGCTTGGGCTTGAAATTAGCTGAAGGCAGCAGACAAGGAATGAGACAGGGTTTAAAATTAAATTAAATTCCAAAGCCGTATTTAATGCAGTGTTGCCACCTTCTTTGATTTTATCAGTGTTCACAGTAGTTGCTATTTTTCTGCACGTCTCAACTCTTGAAAATTGTTCCTTCCCTCTTTTTTCATTTTTAACCATGTCCTTTTTGCTGAAAAAAATGAAAATGTGGCCCTGGCAGTAGTTGGAGGCTCCAAATTGAGAAGGCAAACAAATGAAAGAATAGATATTAGTTTATGACTTCTGATTTTCAAGACAGTCTCATTACTTTTAACCCTCTGCAGCCAGCAGCACAATGAACAAGCCAGAGTCTTTGTCATCACTCTTGTGTTCTGTGAAAGTTTCATGAGTCTCCAAAGAAGCTGCAACAGAAAAATGCATAAAAGCACAAAATGAAGTTATCTGCTGAGTCAGCATCTGACTCCTCCAGTGGTCTGGGTTACTCCAGGGTGGAGGTTAACACAGGCCAACTCTAGCCATGGGTAGCGATGTGATTTGCTACACAGGTGGGCATTATCCCCCTCATTCTTAAAAACTTGAGAGGCCAAGTGTCTTGCCCCGGTGGTGTGGTTTGTCACTGGGAAACTGGGGAGTAGGACATTGCCGTTTCATGTAAACCACGCACCCGCACAGAAGGACATAACACACTGAAATCTTCTGACGGCGGGTGGCCAAGGACTATTGCTAGAGTAAAGACATTTCCTGTTGTGCATTAGTCTTTGGACTTCAAATGGCAGAAAACGAGCCATTTGAAAGTTATTTCCATGAAAACCACTTGCATGTTCCTCCCACTCCTGCCTTTTCCCAGCTCCCTGCCCTGCACCTCATGTGTGTCTTGTTTGTCACTGTTCATCGGGGAAAAAAGCATACCCTGAGGTTAATAGAGGGGGCTAAATTCAACATTTGCAACAGGTATCTCTGATATATGTGGTAACTACATGTCCGCACCATTAACAGCCCGGCTGGAGTTGCAGCAGTCAATGGATGAGTCCATAAAGGGCTGAGATACAATGAAAGGCTGTGAATGGGGCTGTAAGAAAGCCCAAGTCCATCAAAGGGGAAGCAGTAAAACTGAATGAAGGGACTTCTGAGGAGAGTAGCTAGTGAGAAAAGATTATCAAAAGTGCTTGTTATTTAAGAATGTTATTAATACAAGGGAACTCCTGCCACCCTGAGAGGTGCTCTGCCTCTCTGCTTCATTATGGAAATGCTTCCCTCAGGCCCCATCTGTCTAGTTTTCTGCTGCAGATGGAGTTGACCCAAAGGGAATTCATTACTACACAGCTCCTATGGCAGAGCAAGCCTTGCTGCGAATCAGACAGCACAGCCAGATGAATGCTGCCTGAAGAGGCTCCGACAAACACGTTACAGACACGACTCCACCATCAAAAAGGTTCTCATGTGACAGTTTCTCCTTGGTTCTCGTGCAGCTGGACGTCTTGGCAGCAGGCAGGGGGTTTGGGAGGGTGATATGATTCATGTAGGGATTTTGCTGGGAACATGCTCCAACAGGACAGAAATCACAGTCTGTGCTTGGATCAGGTCTGTCCTGGATGCAGGAAGTACATGAGAGCTATGTGCAAAGGAGATGCTTCTGCTGGAGAAATGAGACAAAATGCTGCAGGTCTCAAATAAGGGAATATACATATTTACCTGTCATCTTCCATCACTTTTCTATAAGCACTCACAGATTAACCATCCCAGTACACCTGGGAGTCCTAAGGCAGGCTTCACTAGTCAGTGTTGGTAGAAAAACCTGGGGCAGAAAACATGAAGTACTTTGTTAAAGGCCAAGAAGAAGTCATAAACAGACCTCCTGTCTGTTTTCCAGTATTCATGACAAACAAAACAAAACCCAAACAGAGAGTGTAGTCAGGCTCTGCTGGCTTGAAGGAGAGAGATGAAATACGTGGGGACAGACTCGGCAGCAAAATAAAATCCCCATGTGAGGCAGAGGGGTGAGACCCTCAATCTATAAGTAAAGCCAGGGTCCACCTGACCATCGGATTGCAAATGCATGGTACCTTTTAAATGAGTAAGTGAATTAGCCAAAACGAACAGTCTCATGTCTTGTATGTGTCATAAATCAGGGAGACAAGGGGTGGGTAGGAGCTGCACGCCAAGCTTTGACTTTAATGTGGAGGATTAGCACAGCGCCAGGATTGTCTGGCAAACCCCATGCCAGGTACAGTTGCATTGGGTCAAGCAAGCAGTTGAAGGTAGCTTCTTGCCAAAAGGCTCAGTCACGTAAAAACCGTCTGTAACGTTACACACCCATATGAGTCAGGCTCCTACCATCTTTGGCTTTATTCCACAATAAAAAGAAATACAAATGTGAGCCTCTACAACAGAGAGGCCCTCACAGCAGTGGCCAACCGTATTTATGAGGGTCTATCATCCTGCAGGTCTGTCATCCAGACCAGCAGCTGACTGACATGTTTGCACTAGTCCTCGGTTCTCCAGCTGGGATGGCTGGACCTATGAAAAGGAGATGCTCAACCTTTCTGGGACACTCTGCCTGCTAAGCCCTGTGTTTCCTCTGCTGCTGATTTGAGAGGGGGAGGGCCTGGTGGAGAAGACATGGCATGTGTCTGCAAGTTGCCAGGAGTATTCCCAGCAGACGATGAGCTCAGAGCCTTCTCCAGCAGGATGTCAGACTCAGGAACATCAGCTCAGGAAAGGTTTGGAGAAGGTGATTCCCTCTACACCAAGGCATGCCTGCTCCAAGCTCTGAAACACCACATCCTGCAAGAGGGTTCCCCAAGGAAGAAGACCCATTGTCTCCCCTCCAATGTGCAAATGGTTAGCCATGTGCAGTGGTTAGTTTTTCCACATATCCATGGAACTGACTCCCTGGTCTTCTGGGGGTTTTCCATCTTTACTAAACCCCAGCAATGGACAAGGGTTGTGGTCCTGCAGAGCACGTATGGGAGCAAGGGAAGTAGGAAGGAGCGTGGCAGCGTGCAAGGGAGCGGGGCACATGGGGGAGACCCAGTGGCACCAGTGGGACAGGCAGCCCAGTAATACGGGGTTTCAAGGGTTGTTTTCTGCAGCCTGGATTACAAACCTCAAGGTTTATAATCTGTTGCAGTGGGAAAGCTGCAGCGCTTTGCCTGTCTCCTGCCAGCGTCATGTGGACTGTCTCCAGCTCCTTGAATTTCTAACCTACTTCTTACTTAAAAAGCCTTCGTTTCAGTGTGGGACTGTGAGCTCAGTCTGGTCTGCAGCACACACTATGTGAAGAGCGATCACAGGAACTCATGTTTTCTAGTGAGTTGGCATTTGTGTGTCACCAGGTGGTAAGAGATGTCTCCAGAAGGCCATGCGGCTCCTGCGCTGCCCTTAGCTGTGGCATGTCTGGTGCAAAAACACAGGCAGACTCACGCACCCAGACCATGCTTTCCGGAGTACAAATGGTCTCATGGACCTCAGCAAAGTAAGAGTGGCTTCAAGTCTCAACACAGGCTTTAAAGCAATGAATCCGAGTCGTTGCTGTAGTATGGCAAATTGATGCAGTGTTTACAAACATTTGCAGGCATAGCATGGCAAAACAAATGCCGACAGTCCTCCAGCAAAATGCATGATTTATTTTCTATTTCACACACAAATATTTGTGCTGTTCTGTCTCTGAGAGCTGCTGAGAGCAGTGAAGCAGGCTCTCCGACTGGCTCAGCCCGGGAGCGCTGGCTGTACGTAGCGCCTCCAGCTCTGTGCGAGCACAGAGATAATGTCAGTGGTTAAACTGGGACCCAGCCTGGCTCCCACAGTGGCAAATCATCCTGTAAAAATTCATTTTGCACAGGCTTTTATCTTTCTGAATGGGTGGAAGGTTATATTTATACTACATAAAACGCAAGAGGGCTTTTATTTATTTATTTTGCTAAGAAATAATAAGACAGAGTAGTTCATCCCTTTGCTGTGATGGACAGAACTGGTGACAGATATATGAAGGAACTTTAACAAACACTTGTGAATGTCTCCTCTGGGAATATGAGACCCCCAAGTGGTCCCGTCCCCTCCTTCTCCCACCTCTGCCCCATGGTGTGCCGGCTTACTGCTGGGGAACACCAGCAAGGGAGCATTTCGTGTCTTCTCCCACCCTCCCTGCACTGAAGCAGCTTCTGGAGGATCACCGGGGGGAAACAGCACGTGCAGCCCATCAAACCACTGGCTGAAAAATGTGCAGATAAAAGCAAACACGGTTTCCTTCCCGTCCACAGCATTACGAAGGGGTTTTCACTGGAAGTGGATGGGGTGTGGATATAAATACACTCACAGCTCCGGGGAATTTGCTGCATCACCTCCGCTGCTGCAAGCCTTTCCGCAGGCTCCTGTTTTAGGGAGCTCGTTTCTCCCAGGCTCTGGGGAGGGCAGCTGCCCTTGCCAGGGTAGGATTTCTGTGAGGATGTAACTGCAGAGAGAGAAGGTCAGTTTTGGGGAGGCCTGGCATCCTCACCCCCAAAACAGGCATCTGGGGAGACAGGGCAGTGGGATACCAGCACTAAGCAGCAGAAGCTTGGCAGGGCTGACGCAGGTGAATGCAGCATCTGCAGGGACACCCCGGACACTGGGAGGGCTCAGCTCCCTCAGCTTGGGGCAGCTCCCAGAGCTTCTTAGTTTTTGTGCAGGTGAATAGGAATTTGACTCTATTTCCTCCCTAAAGCATGTTTCCACTCATCGCTGCTTCTGATCTATGCTCCATGTGTTTGGACTGATGTTGCAAACCCTGTTTGAGCAGTAACTGCTCATATTTACTGACCAGGGCTGACTCAGCTGGGAAGGGGATGAGATGCTGCAGATCTCCGCTGCCCCACACACACTTTGGATCAGCTCTCCCTTCCCGACAGAACCAGGCAGCTCATCCCTCCATCTGCGGACTATCGTGAGGATTAGTTAGCGTACATAACATGGTTACCTGAGATACCCCAGGGCTGGATTCAGTGACTCAGGAGCTCTCTCTGTTTCTAATGTTTGCACAGACTTTTAAGACAGAAGTGCTAAGCGCTACCCATGACACGTTTGCTGAGGGCCAGATGCTTACAGCAAACAGGGATGCAGCTGGAGAATGCTGCCAGTGGGTACGAGGAACGGTTGTGAGGAAGGGGTTGGAATCTGGCTGCTAGCAGACATGACAGTGCATGTATAGCTTTGATGTGGTGGGGTTTGCACCGCAGAGCCCTCCGCAGCTGCCGGTGCAGCACCCCAGGATGCTGGAGCTGAATGCACCAGATATTTGAGCTGGTGTCCCCCCTCCAGGGACTTTCCCGAGGCTACCCTCACCCTGCCACCCTTTCCTTGTTCTGTGGGCAAGGAGACCTGGAGCCCCTCCAACAGCAGGCAGGAGGAAAGGGGAGACAACAGGGACAAGAGAAAGGGGGTACCTGGGGGCTGTGGCAGCCCTGCACCCCAACACCAACCCTGGACAGGGACTGCTTGCCCTAAAAGTTGAGCCATATTTGTCAGACAGCTGATTTTTCTTTCTTTTCCTGCCTGAGCCGTGTCTAACCACCTGCCCATATGTTGGCTCACTGGCAGCTCTGGGTACCCAGGGTGCGGTGTGCCTGCGGTCAGATGGCGAGTGGCTTCACCCGCGCGGGGAGCTGGCTCTGAGCTGCATCCTCAGGTGTTGGCTCTGCTTTCCCATCTCCCATGTCACCAGCTTTCACCACAAGCCAGCCCTGATGATGGCATTATGCCCTACCAAGTGTCACTGGGGGACCCTACTATAGCTTACAGACCTGGCAGTATTCAGATATTGGCCTCTTTGGGATGCTTAAAATGAACGGCGAAGCCTGCCCCATCTTACAGAGCACTGCTGCCCTGCGTCCCAGTCCCACTCTCACGCTTCGCTGGGAGTTTGCCTTGCTTCCATGATAGCTTCATTTCTATTTCTGTGCCTCCCAGCCCGAAGATGCAAATATCTGTAAAAAAACAACCCCTGTGCAAGCACCACTTCCATGGTGTCTTATAACCCTGCACGATACTGAAGGTGCCGAACCCAGGACTGCTCTGTGGTCATTATCCAGCTGCACCTTCAAGGGGGCTGAGGGGGACGCTGTGCTAAAAGCCTTCCCCACTCTCTTCTCGGGAAGAAAGGGGGGAGAACAACCAGCCCTGATTAAACGCTGTTTCATTTTTTCTTTTTTCTAAAGCAGTCTCCGCACGCAAAGATTTGGTTCAAGGAGCATTAAAATCACTGCTGTCAGTTCAGAAAGAAGGGGCTGAAGGAAATCTGGGCCATTGGCATTGTGCGAGGGTTGCTATGGCAATCCCCGCAGAAAGGCGGCTTAATAGGCTTTCTTCCCAGGAAACCCAAAGCTGCAGCTCACCGGCTGCAAAGCAGCGCGGGCAAAAATATTTCCATGAATAGCATCTCCGTGGAAAATTTTGTTGGGTGTTTACGTGCTCCCTTCGGAAGCTGGGCGGCAAGGAAGGTGTTTGAAAATCGCCCGGTGGCGACCGGTGACATAAAGAGGGTATAGGTGACGTCGCACAGGCACCCGCGGCAGCAACGCAAAGAGAATGACAAATTTCTCCGCACAAGACAGGCGTTGTGAGCGACTGAAAAACATGTACCGTGATGACGGGTCTTCGCACGCCGAGAGACGCTTTTGTAAATAGATCGAACCAACGGGTCGTTTGCCCTGATTTCTGTGGCTCCGCACGACGTTATTCCTGAGCACGGCGAAACACAAAGTGATGCTGTCCCTCAGCTCTTCCCTGCAATATTTACCGTATTAAAAAAATAATGACAGTAGCTAAAATATTCATGAACATTAGTTGATCACACTCTGGTTTTTTTCAGCGGAAGCTTCAGAGAATACCAGTGATTCAGGGCTTACCTGAAAAAACCCTTAAATATTGTGGATTAGGGAAACATATTTTATCTTAATGGAAAGACAGACAGACTAGGGATTAAAACATGAGACTGCGAGAGAGAGAGGCTATCTCTGGGCTCTGGCAGACCTTCATTTCGTGACGTCTGGCGAGGCACATAAATCCCTCATGCTCCACCTGTAAGCTGGTGGTATTACACGCAATTATTTATTTTCCTGGGCACGACAAGATTTAATTATTTTGGCTTTCTTGATTGCATATTAGTAATATAATACATAATTTATCATAAAGAACTGTCAAATATCTACATGTGCATCTTACTGGGAAAAATAAAAACTGCTCACCAGCCTGACTTATGACGAGGAAGAGTTTCCTTTTTCTTCAGTGGTAGATGCTTTATGCTTTGGAGCAAAAAGACTGGAGTACCTCTCTGCTAAAGCCAAGAACTTCCACGTTATCACAGTGTGTAGCACAGAGCTAACCTACAAGTCTTAAAAGGTCATGAGTTAGGTTTAACCTGCTGTACTTTTTGCTATAGCTCTGTTTTCCATTTCGTCTACAATTCTAACACTGCTCTTTCTTGGTGCAGTGATAATTAGTGCATTAGTTGAATAAAACCTGCACTTATTATAAAAGACAGCTGTGTGGCTGGGAGGAAAAAAATTAAACTAGAATTACATTATATTTAAAAATGAGAAGAAACCATAGAAAATATGACTTGGGATGAGTCAGGACAGGAAAACAATAGATAAGGGTCTGAATGCTTCGCTCCCCACTGAGTTTGCAGCCGTCTGTCAGAATTATGCCATTTCCCCATGTTATGTAAAGAGATTACTGCCCTCACAACATCATTAAGAGGAGAGTCTGAGCTCCTAATTTTTAGATTCAAAGTCAGGCTCACATTATGAAACTGAAATCAGAAAAGTGTGAAGACCTTGGCATCTGTGACATTTTTTGTAGCCTCATCTCAGTTACAAAGAAGTTTTAAAGACTAATTGCAAAGAAGGGGAAAAACGGCGTGCCCGCCTTGTACTTCTCTCCGCTAACCGAGACAAGTCAGATGTAGGAAATTCCCAACAAGCCGTAGCTTCCTCTGTCACTAGTGGATCGTGGTGCCAAGAATGTAACAACACATAAATTTCCAATGGTTGGGAAAAAGAGAGGAACAAAACAAGTCCTCTATGGTCCCACAGCAAATCACAAGCAAAACTGTGAAGATTTCTTGAACTTCTTGAACTTCAACACCAAACTTCTGTCTTAAAGTGATTAAGATTAGATTAATCTTAACTAGATCATGTAATATTAAAAATTCAGAAGTTAGTCTGTTCTTTAACATACGAGATAGTGAAAAGATGGTATGGAGGCAGAGCTACAGCTGCTTCATTGTACCCGTGTGTGCAGAGGGAAAAACTACTGCCTCGTTAATTCTGTTCTTGGTAGTAAATGACTATGGGACTGTGCCCTCTGTTTACCTTTCAAGCCCTTTTGGGTAGTTAACGCACCAAAGGCAGCAGTTGCTTGATTTTCAGGAGCCAGGCAGCGTGCATCATTATGTCAAAGGTCTGTGCTTTGGAGCCACAGCTGGAGGAGGGACTATAGACCTTTAGGGACCTCAAGCAGGTCTCTAAACTGAAAATGACTGTGAATCCAATAAAAAAAAATGCAATTTCCATGTGATTATAACTCATCTGCATAAAATGCAGTTGTTTCACTGCTATTTTTGGCAAGCTTAAGCTTCAACAAGTCCTTTCCTTCACACTTTCACAATTACTTATTTGCATTTCTCATTATCTCACCTTTTTTTCTTCCCTCCAGCCCTGAATGTGACAGGATCAAAGGATTATCTGTGTTACCCGGCTGTGCGGGTGCCTGAAGACTACACTGGGACCTTGCTTCCCCGAGCTTCTAAGAGGTCTTGTATTTGGCGCTGAGACACAGCTGTATTATCTGAATAACCAGGGCTTCCCTGCATTCAGAAAACCTATTCTTACAGCAGATACGAGGACTTAATCCACTCATTTTTGCTCCCTGAAGATTCAACCAAAGTTTATCCAGCGCTGGCTTGTCTGAAGGCATTCAGAAATTGCCACAAAACCTCCTTTGGAGCAGCAGCTAAAGCGGTCGGGTGATTACAATGGATGAGCTCATGCTTTTCCTCGTAACAAGCACGGCTTTGTTCGGGGCTCTGGGGATGGGAGCCGTGAATGGCGGGGAATACACCGACTATCAGGGTCAGATGATGCAGGAGTAAGAACTTAAATTGTTTCCAGTGGTGGGTTGGTTAGAAAGGTTAAAAAATAGGTTTCACAAATATGCTGGGCAGGAGGGGAGAGGTTTTTTTGTGCAAAAACCATTCAGCCCCGCTGCCTTCCGCGCGTGAGTTGTATTTGCCTACACTGTTATGTGCACTACAGAGTCTCTCTCTCATTGATGCCAGTTATGGAATTCTGGCTTCAAGAAGCAGAACAGCAATTTTATAGTCTGCAGTGCTGTTCTGCAGTGCCAACCACGAGCCCTTTAATTTCACCCTTCAATTACCATAGCTACAATTTTTTCTATAGAAGCGGTAATGTAGAACCAGCACACTAATAAACTGCTGCTTGTTTATCAAAGTAGAAGATACTCTACTGAAGGGGAAAAAAATAATCAAGGAACTACCCAGAAAGGCATTTAAAATACTGGGATTTTATCTAGATGTGTAATTGTAAAAAAAAACCCAAAACCTCTCCAGTGAAATTCTTTCCAAGTGAAACCTCATGCAGAACAATAGCAGAGACTGCAAATACAGTTCAATGGCTGAAAAGGTTAAGACGGGATTTATGTGAAAAACCTGGAGACCATTAATTCAGGTTCCTAGTTTGAGGTCAGCTTGATGGTAGGGGATTAAGACAAAGACAGAAACAAATTCAGAACAGATGCCAAGATATGCTAGTTTACTACAGAGAACAAAAGGTGGAATTATTCTGGTTTGGCAAAAATATTAAGCCACATAATAAATATTATGATAAAGAAACATTAAGAAAACATGGAGTTGCTGTACTTCTCTTACTAGGACTCCCGTGTTTTAGAACAATGAAATAAATATAGCTGGATGATTAATTTTGCAGAAATAAAGAAAGGGTGTTAACCTGAAATGAATCACAGCTCACAAAGTTTATGTCATGTTACTGAATTGAAGGAATTTCCTCCAGCCCAGGAACATTTTGTGACACCTCCTCCGAACAGCATGCTCAGAGTGCCACCTGATGGCTAAGCCTTGCTTTCTTCTCACCCAGCTGCCTGCAAAACGTAATAGGGCCATCCGTGATCTCATCACTGGTGTCCTAAGCTATAAGAAAAAGCTTCTGCTTAAATTACAAATGCTGATTTCCTCAGGAAGGGTTATCTCTGGGGTGATAGTCCTACCGGCTAGTGTCAGTTTGATAGAGTAGACTTCAGACACTGGATCTTCATTTCAGTGAGTGCATCTGAAGGACATACTGTGGCACTTAGGGGAGCTCAGTGGGCCAGGGAGTGACCCAAGATGTGGGGATGCCATGCTGTCTAAGGAGGACAGGCTGGGGAGATCATCCACAGCTCCAGGTCATTCCCACGTGGGATGGAGTCAGCTCCAAGCTTCAGAGACCGGTGGCCTACGGCTTTCAAAAGACACCTCTGCATTTTGTGGATGAAATAAAGCCACCCTGAGTTAATACTCCATTCTGCCTTCTAAAATTCCCCTAGATCTGGAAATGAGAATGACTCCTTCTGGGAGCGTATGCCGGGTGAGCCAGGTAACATCCACCGAGCTGCAGCCCAGATCTGACTCCTCTTTATTGATGCTGCAGAGAAAACACAAGATTTGTGACTGATCTCTACCAAGAAAGCAAAAGCAACCTCGTCCTGCAGCACTCCTTGTAGGAGTCAGACATGATTACATCCACCACGTGCTGGTGTAAGAGGGGCCATGCTCCCACCCTCCCTTGCACTCATCTGCAGGCTTCGACGGAGGGGAAGGAGAGTGTTTGCTCTTCCCCACTGACAGCAGTTGTGAACTTGCTTTCTGGGGAGGGGATGTGCAGGTCCCCTTCCAGACAGAGGCACAATTCCAACTGACTTCTCTAAGAACAAGATCTTGTTCTGTTTCATACCCAGTTTTCATCTAGAGAGGCTCCACTTTGCTACCTGCATTGGCCAGTACCTGCTAGGACATAATGCAGCCTGAGGTCTGGCTTTCTGACTAGAACAGGCACAACAGCTGCAGAGGCTGTCCAAGCTGCCAGAATACAAATGAAGTATTGGTTTGCGATGCTACATATCTCTGGTTCTCAAGAGAAGATGCAGGCAATGCTTGCATACACCACGTCATGGTTTTATCTTTCCCGGAAGGAACCAAGGAAGAAGCTCACCATTATCTTTTAAATAACTATATTTAGTCTTTAAAATAGTGTCTCTCATTCCTCTGCTAGGGCAATAAGGTAATAAGAATTCACAGTAAGTATTCATTACGGTACTGTTTGAAGGAAACGAACATCAAGGACAGCATCACTTTATTTAAGGATCCTCGAGGTTAAAACACAAATCCCTCTAGAATCTCGTACTCTCTAATGAAAAAACCAGCTGCATTCTTACAAGCAAGGTGTATCAGAGGAACATGGATATCGAAGCACATATGTATGAGAAAACAGTATTTCACTATGACAGTGGTCAGTTACTGGAGCAGAGGCCCAGAAACAGGTGGACTCTCCATCCCTGGAGATATTGAAAACCTGACTTGAAAATGCCTTCAGCAACTTACCTAACTTCAAAGTCAGGCTTGTTTTGAGCAGGAGGTTGAAGTAGATGTCCTTCAGGGTTCCCTTCCAACCTAGATTATTCCATGACTCCATGATGCAGGCAAGGCTTTGTGTCCTTTCATGAACAGGAAAACACCATCCCACCCTTCCACTTTGAGCAGCAGTTAATGAATTTAACATTGTCCCTCTCCATAGGAAGGTTGCACCAACGGTGAGCTAACGAGAGACTGATTCACCCAGCAGTCATGTCAGGCCAAGTCTCGCAGCATCTCCCCGTACGAAGCTCCTCTAGCTGGGGCTGACCAGCATGAGTGTGTTCGTCACACATTACAGTAAACTCCCAGAGACCATTGCCTTTAAGCAAATGCAGTATTTCAAATCCAGCTGGCAAAACAGTTTGGGGGCTGTATCGCACACCCTTTCCTTTTGAAAAATACCCATTAAGTGTTGGTACACTTCTTACTCATCACAGCTTTCCCACAAAACCTTTCTCTGACCTGTACATCAGAGTTGATCCGTTTTTCATCATCCAAAAGCTTCTTCATTAATGGCAGCTGCCAGTTTGTTCACCCGGGCCAAGCTGCAGCTCTTGTAGAGCCTGTGTGGACCTTTCCTCTGCTCAAACAGCATTTTGTCACGTCATTTGGTCACATCCCTAAAGTCCATTTGAGATGGACAAAATATGAATTTCCAGGAGACCTCTTCCCTCCACTCTCTTACAGAAAACACTCAAGGTTTTCTTCAGTTCAATGTTACATTTACTATCAAAGCTGTTTCCACTCTGTTATTGAATTCAGTGGACGCCTGGTCCTATGACTGCAGTTACATTGCACAGTGGATCTCTGCTGCGTGTTTTGGCCAGTTCTGACCGGAAAATTCCTGACCTAACACCTTTTTCTGCTCTATTTTCACTACAAATTTACCTGCTTTTACAGCTGCTGAGAGTTAACTGCCATGCACTGTAGAGCCCTTCGTGGCCTGAAAACCTCAGAGACGGCTTGTGAAGGGGTGCTGGGACATGCCTGAAAGGACACTCAGTGTCCTCTTATGGATGATGGTTAACCTCACAGATTTCAATGTGATGGTGCAAGAGGGAGTGAGCAATCACTCCGCAGCACGCAGCCTGGGGCCAGGCACGTGCCCAAGGCAGGGCAGGCTGGACCGCTCCCCAAATCTGCTGCTGCTGGGGGGCCCCCTCACCGAGGTCCCTGAGGACCAGGATAGATCAGGACTAACAGGATCCGCTGCCTGTCCTCCTGACCCTTTTTAAATTACTTTCACTCTGCCGGACATGATTCACAGACTGAAAACCAGAGGGACCGTTGCAGCGCTCTGATGTGACTCCCACATAGCACAAGCCAGAGTCTCTGCCACTAACTCCTGCAGCAGAGGGAATTATTTTCCCCTTATTACACAAACATGTATCCGCTGGGACTCAAGCTCATGACATGCTGCATCATGTAGAGTTACCAGCAAGGAAAATAAATGGGCTGTGTGTCATGCTCAGAGATTAATTAAATGGCTATTGAGTTGCCCAGCTTCCTCAGCTAGCAAAAATCTTTGGGAGGTACTGGGACACATCGGCCTCTGGTAATGTGTCATAGCATCACTGGTCACCGTCCTCCCTCACCAAGGTCACCAAAACGTTTGGCAACACACCAATGCTTTCAGATCCCCTCTGAGAAGAGCGTGACCAGCAGAGCCACCAGCTGACACCTTGCTCTTCTTCAGAAACGAGGTTTTAATAGGGCCCTGGAGGCAAAGGAAGGGAGGAGATGAGCCCGTTGTGGTGTGCCCTGGCACTGCTGGAGGCACGTTCACTCAGACACAGGCTGGCTGAGGGCTCGTGTTTGCTGACATCCTCTCCTCATCAAAGCACTGTTGAAAACAAAACTGCCAGCTGAAACACCGTGTCCTTTGTGCAAGCCAAAGCAAGTACCAGCCGTGCGAGGACTGACTTTCTAACTGACATCAGTTCTTTCCATTAGCTCACCCAAAGAGCTGCAAGGCGTCTCTGAAAGTCACGGCCCTGACTTCAGTGGAAGTGAAATAGAAACAGGGCGGGAGATGCACATAGGAGCTGCTGGTGGCAGAGATACCCTGCAAGGGCAGGCACTGGCTGCAGGGGTATTAATGTACCCACAGAACAAGTTCATAAATTATTTCAGCAACTCCCTTGCTAATCCTCAGTTCTGAAGAGGGCAAGTGTACAAGGGCAGGAGGCATGGTCAGAGTTTGTGCTCCTTCTTCAAGCACCCCAGGGGCCCCATGGAGCCCCCTGGCCATGATGCCTGGGATGGGCTCACCTGGTGCTTGGGATGTAGCCCCTCCATTTGGGGCTGCTGGGACACATGTAACTCCTGGAGCATCTCTGCTCACCCAGACCCAGGCTGGCCAAAAGGACTGTGGGAGGAGGTAGAAATATTGCAGGGGAAAAAGGCAGGTGGCTGAGGGGACCGGGGTTGCGCAGTGGGGTGGTGGCTTGTTTGGATGTGAGTCTCATGGACCCAAATGCCTCAACTAAGTGCTCTTGAAAAGCATCTGTCATGTCTGCCACTGACATCACTGCTTAATTCAAGACTACTGAGCAGTTCCAGGGAATTGTCTCAAAACTAGAGGGGATGTTACATTGGTCACACACAGCACTAAGGAATTACTACAGACTGTTATCTTAGGGGCTTAGGAGATAGAAAGCTCTTAGGGTGGAAAATACAGTGGATAAAAAGTATACTGAACCTGCAGGACCTAAGTCTGGACGGCCTCACATGAAGCACGGTGCAGAAAATGCCAGCAGTGGGATTCAGGGAAACACAAATGTGTTGGTGCAGCTCGGGGCGTGGGGTAAACTTTTACTTCGTGCAGAGCTGGTGTTTCTGAGTTCTCTTTTCATTGCAGAGATCCACAGAAAAGACCATCTGCTGGGACTGCCTCTGTGGATAATGCAGCCCCAGGAGACCTGGGGACCTGGTGTCCCAAGCGGCCAGAAGCCACAGTTCCCCAGGGCCCCCTCCACCTCCTGTGTGCTGAAGGGTAATGGGACCCCACCGTGTCGGTTGGACCCATCACTTCCCCTGCTTGTACTGTGGTTTCCTCCTCAGAAAAGAGATGTGATGGCAGTGCCCTCTCTGCAAAAACGCGTTGAGATTCATGAATGCAGAAGTGCAAGTGCAAGCAAACAGCTGCTTACTGCCACAGCTGCCACTGCTGCTGTCCTTGGGAAGGGAGGCAGGGCCGCTGCACTCCCACCGCTGATTCGTTAGCAGTTGAATTTGCAAGGAATAATTAAATACATATAAAGCAGCGGACAGGCACCGATTTCCTTTAGTTTATTCCTCAAAATAAGTACATAAAAGATGTAAATGCTTTCAGATTTCAGCCATGGGGAAAAATCCAGGAAGAGTCTGTTTTTCCTTCTCAGCCTCACTCGGTTGCACACCAGAGAGAGACGGCGAGGTTGAGCCGTTCTCCCCTGACATTTGCCAGGTCTCACCTGTTTCATCCCCATCCCAACCATACAAATGATGTCCTGCTCTCCGTTCATCCCGTCTCCCTCACCTGGCACTCAAAGTCCAGTTACAGCAGGAGCCACGAATAGTCCCATCGCTCAGAGAGGAAAACCCAGAGCAGAAAGACTGTGACATTGCAGAGGGCGTTCGTGGAATCAAGCAGGCTAGCGGTATCTGTCAGACCATGGGTGCTCACTTCACTGCTTTGAGCATCTAACATCAGAGCTCTAACAAGCTCCACGCAAGGAATTTTAATTTCTGCCTTTAGCCCTGAGTCACAACCAAATTGATGCCACAGCAGGAGTGTGAATGTCCTCCTCTCTCCTTGCAAGTGGAGGGGCTGTACTAAAGGACCTTCTACCTTCTACCATTGTTTTGCAGACAGAGGGCTGCCAGGCCAGGCTGTCACTTGTCTTGCCTTGTCCCCAAGGCAGATCAGTGTTGGCAGAGAGGTGGAAAATCATTGCCTCCCCTCTTTGCTTTCATTCAGGGACATTAAAATAAAAATGCTTCGTGGTAAAATTTGTAGAGTTAACTACAGGAGATCAAGAGCTGCTAGATTTTTATATTGTTTGAGACTACTCAGCACAAGGATAACAGCTGCTTTTTGCTCCCAAGAAATGTCTAGAAAGAAACCACCACTCAGCTGTTTGACCAGGTGCTTTTTATCAAATCAAAAGTCATTTGCTCCAAAATCTGATTCACCTCACCGAGAGGGTGGCAGGTACCTGCAGTGCATATTGCAAAGAAGGTCAGAAGAAAAATCCAGCCCTTGCGCATTAAATACCTTCATAGGAAGGGTGGGCACCGCTGGAGTTAAAAATTAGCAAAGGCGATATCAGCAAGGGGAAACGAATGTGAAACAGTGCTGTGCAGGGGGACATGTGTGAGGGCAGTACGTCCTCTGCGGTAAGCACTGTGCCACCCTATTTTTGTCGCTCTGACCCAAATACAGCAAACACAGCACTCCCGAGCTGTCTCCACAGAGCAGGGCTGGTTCGTGAAACAACCCCCTGTCACCGCATCCGCACCTCTCACACCTTCCAGCTTGTATTCAGTGTCTCTGGAGAAAGCGGGCAGTTTCCCGTCCCCTGTGCGGGAGAGGCAGGATTTTGTTTTCTCAGTGCCCTGGGCAAGAGTACCTGTGTGCAGCCAGGTCAGTGTCGCAGGCGGCTGAACGGGAGGCACGGCTCAGGCTCTGCGCCAGGCAGCGGGGACGCAGGGACACCTCCATGCGAATTTTAACTAATGCACCTCGGTTGGTCGGTGTGATGTGGCCCGAACTCACAGAGGCGGACCAGAGACTGTAGCAGGCAGAGCAGCCAGGAGTGAATTAATGCGAGGATAAAACACTTGCTGACGAAACATGGGAGACCTTTGGAGAAACTGCGAGGAAGTTATTTGTTGAGGAACAGCCTCGGCACATCCAGGCTGGGGAAATCTGCCCACGTGCCTAAGGACAGACACCCTGAGGAAACCCTGCAAAAGCCATGCCGGGGAGGGCTGCTGTGTCAGCACAAACCTACCCGGGGCAGGACGTGCTTCTGAAGCTAAAGAACAAAGCTGGCACAGGGACAGATGGTCATCTGCAATCTTAGGTGAGACTGCAGCTAGCTGGGACCTTTGAGAACAAGGCAGCGAGAGCAAAACGAATCAATTTTGGGAGGAGGCTTGATGAATCGAAAGAGGGGATTTGTACAAAGAGGCGTTTGCGATAGGCCCGGTCAGCAGGCACTGACCTGCAAAGCAGCCAGTGCACTGCTGCTGTGTGTTCCCTCTGGTCCGTGCAAGGGCACACGAGAGTGCCTACCCTGCGGCTAACCGGTGTGCCGGGGCACAAGGCCGCGCGCCGCTCTGGGTGATCCTGTGTGGAGGGGCCGCACTCACGTCGAGCAGATATGGGGCTGTTGGCTGGTGATACAGCAGCCGAAGAGCTGGAAGGGTGCCCTGGGTGTGGCCCAGTGCCTATCGCAGGGACAGAGGGCCTGAAATTGCCTTCATTTGCTTAACCTGCTACAAAAACAAGATGGAAAGCAGTTCTTGGAAGTGCTGCCCTTCTCCCTGTGCTAAACCAGCAGGAGCAGAAGAACGGGAGCCCTCAGTCGACACTTTGGACCTCATAAGTGCACATCAAGCTGAAACTCAGGATCAAATTTTTCACAGAGAATCCCTATGGTCCATTGTGGTTTCTGGCCATGGTTATATTTATTTACTATTGTTGTTGAAAGGTGAATCTTCTATTGTGTTATCATCAGTATGGGCTGTCCTCAGCCGGTAAGAGCTGCCTTAGGTCGGGTCTTCAGGTCATACCACCCCTGAGGTGAAAGCTCCCAGTCCCAGGCAGTGTCTGTTCTTCTAAGCAAGTTGTAACGCAGTTAGCATCTTGCCTTTCGTGCTGTCTCCTGTGCGTAGGTTTGCACATACAAATTACTTTGCGGGTGGAAGTCACAGAGTTTGCATCTCTGCAACCAGAAACAACTGAGAGACAAAAAAAAAAGCTGACTCAGCCTTAGTCTTGCGATATTTTTCGAAAGGAACTCTATTAACCTCACCAAGCTCCTTAGTGCTTCTCATACCGTCTGTATTTGTGAAGGGCTTTTAAAAAACTCCTTACATGCCAGCAATTATGTGGGTGGGTTGTATTTTAGAAATCTACTTTGTCTGAAAAATGCAGACACATTCCTCTACTTCCACTTTCTGGTTTCATTGCTGCAAAATTAGAATCTTTTCTTCACTGGGCACTCAATGAGAGCAGCTGCAGTGTCCTGTCTGAGCAGTTTATCAGACAACCTCACATCTTCAGGAATTTAACACCAGCGCCTGAAGACGTATCGGGTCCCTGTAAACATCTGGCAGTGCTTTCTTGGCACTGTGAGCAGACAGGCTGTCCGCTCCCTCCACACAGGCCAGGCCACTTCAGGTGAGGAGAGGCTGAAGATTTTGCATCCCTCACAGCTTTGGAGAACCATGTGTTGCAAGATGAAAGTCAGAGCTGGGTTCTTTAGCTAAATGACGGAAGTGAATCCCACTGCTTACAAATCCACAGGCAATAATCCCTCTGGCTCCCTGCACGGCCAAAATGCCATTAAACTACATTTATTTTATTAGTTCTTCTAGCTGTTTTGTAAAAAGGTGAAGTCAACAAAGAAGTCAAAGCCCTGCTGCTTTCAGTTAGAATAGTGACAAGTCAAGTTAGCAATAAAAGCCCCTATGAAAGCTGAGGAACTGCGTTTCCTATTCTGCACCCCGTGACAATACAGCAGCCGCTAAGTACTGCAGCTTATTTTGGGAAGTGTGTCATGCACTCCAGTTATATATAGAAAACAGCAGATTAGGTGGTGCCCTGTTTCTTTCAAGAACCTCATGAGATTTAGGGGACCAGGTATGAGTCTGGTGCCCAAGTGCAGGAGCACGTCAGACAAAACGGCTAAGGAGAGAAGAAAGAAATGGAATTTCACACCCTGCAAAGCAGCAGCTATGCATGGCAGAGAGAGGATCTGGAGCAGCGTACGGAAATAGAAAACTGGTACCGTCCCTCCCCCTTCCTTCCCAAATGAAACCTGCTTCCATTAATCTGCAATAACACGGCAACTGAGGGAGCACGTGACTTTGTGCTTCAAAGCAGAATCATTCTGGTGAGATAAAAAAGTCACAAGAAGTACCAAATCAGAAAGAAAATCAAGGAGCTGCCCCAGACACTACTAGGTGTTGTCAAAAGAGATTTTTCCACCCACAGGGAGGAGGAGAGATGAGACAACTTGCAGCAGAGAGTGATCTGCTTCGTGAAGGAAAGAACAATGGTCCATGAAGATAACAGACACTCCCAACACACCCAGCAGCTCATACACTGGCTGGAAGTATCCGAGTGCCTGTTGCAAAGAAATGCAGTGTTTAACCCTTTGACATGAGGAAAGGGGCAGCTTTTATCCTTACCAGTTGCACAAAAGACCGGGATTGCCTCATACTTGTGTGTTAGCTGGTTTCTCCAGTTGGGCTGATGGCCTCACATCCCCACGAGAGGTGGGAATCCGCTGGGGAAGGGGCTTCTTCCTAAAAGGTGACAGTCTGAGGGAGAGGCTGAATTTAAGCCAAGGTTGGCAGTCACAAGTAGGGATTTGTATGGGAGAGTATGTATCTCACAGAAAGGCATTGGAGAGAGCAAAGCTAACATCTCCATATTTATGTTTAAAAATCATATTAAAAACAGAGTCAGTGATCTGCAAACTGCTTTACTGCTGGGGAAGGTTGCTCCGTTGTTGGTTCTAGTGGCTTATCGTCACAGTGCCTCTATCCAGACGCACCCAGGGTTGGAGCTGTGATGGGCCACTGAAGTAGGGCTGGAAACTCCAGTTCAGCTCATGGGTTCAGTCAGAGACAGGTATTCAAATCACACATGGTCATCTAACCTACTCCCCAGTGTCACCAGTCAAACTCCTCACTGTGCTGGGTGTAGAACCAATACATAGAAAGATCTAATCACTAACCAGCAACTCAAGAGCCAGATATCAAAACAAGATTTTCTGCAGCCTGTGATGATGATTGCCACCCACATCTATCTTCCCACTTTGAAATATTGCTCCCTTCCAAGCTAGAACACAGGTCAGGAACATGGAGTACACAGAGAAAGCTTCATCTTAAAATACATTCTGGCAATCACTAATAAAGGTGATGCAATGCATTGTCTACCTTAATCCAGATGGTGTGAAAGAGAATGTGTTCACTGTCAGTGAGCTACACAAGCCCGTAAAACCCCAGAGAAAGATTGCTTTTTATTGCATGAGAAGCCTAGCAGGCCATAAACCAGAAGGCACTCCTACTTTCAGCAGCTGAACGAGTAAAACCAAGGAAGGGTGTGGGAATGAGGAGAACGCTTAGCAACATGAAAAGAACCAAGATTTTCATGGGTTTCTACTGAGTATGGAGTTCTTTTTAAGTGGCCTGTTAAAGCTCTCTGAGCAGTACTTTGTCTTCAGAAAATGTTTGGGAACTATCTCTGAATGAAGCCTCTTCTAGACGTTTCAGATCAAATAGCTGAAGTATTCCTCCTCCAGTTGAAGACCTTCCCTCCAGTTGCCAAGCTTGATAATTCTGGGAGGAAAAGTTTCCATCTGAGTCCCTTCTGCCTGTTGAACTTTCAGAAGATCACAGGATCAGAATGGGAACAGGAAAGGATCCGTGGGGGTTGCAGGCTTCTCAAGCATCCGCATAAGTTAATGACACATCAGGATGCTTGGCTGGACAGGAGCCATCTGGTACCTCCATTCCCATGATGGGGCAGCAGGCACAGCTCCAGACTGCAACAGGAGTGGTCATCTTCTCAAGGGGCTGGTTGGTAGTTGGCCCAGCCCTGGTCAGTGAATCACAGGTGGTGGCAACCAGCCGTGGCTGGCATGCAGAGCCCCGGTGCGGGCAGGAATCTCTGGCCAGCACAGCAAACACGTGCTCTTGCCCTAGCTGCAGGCAGGCCAGAGGCAGAAGCCAGTGGTGTGAGTCCTGTCCTTGATGTGTAGGATCAGACAGGTCTGGACTTATGCAGAATCATATGCTGAATGTGAGTCAACTGTGTGATGCTCTTGCAAAGAAGGTGTTCTTGGCTGTATTTACGGGACTGTAATAGCTAAAATATGAAAGGCAATTATGCCATGCTACTAATTGCTAATGACTCTCCAGCTGCGGTCTTGTGTCTATTTTTGGGAATAGTACTTCAAGAAATAAGCCCATGGTGAGCATCTATGTGAGAGCCACCTAGGCAGCAAAGATTTAAATGACATGTGACGTTATTCTGTGATGGAAGACTGAAGCTGTTTTGGTGCTTAGTCTATAATAGCAAATGCAAAAAGGGGAGCTGGGGAAACAGCTATTGTCTGTGAATAATAAGGCATTAGTTATTTATTACTAATGATTACTTAATTACTCTCCAGATTCACAGGGATAGAATAATAATAATTTAAAAAAACAGTTTTGTTTAAATCTTTAGATGAAAAAACCAGTCAGCTCTTAGGGAGAAAATGCTGACTATGGAAGCAGTAACGAGCTAGAAGGCAGCTACCTGCAATGATGTGGATTTTCTGAGAAAGTTATATAAATGTTGGTCACTCGTGATCTGTTGAAGTTAATCCTGTCTAAAATGCAAAGGTTTTCATGAGATGATCTCCTTCGGTCCCTCCCAAGCTGATTCTGTGACTTAGTGCCCGACAGACATCTGCTTTCTGAGCTTCCTATTAAAAAGAGTTTTCATTTGGTGGCTCTGGGCTCCTGAAGTGTGCTCCCACACCGTCTGTGGAGGCATGTTAGAGGTGCCCATCTACATTTTCCCATCCTGTGTACGAAGTGCAGTGCAGCCTCTCACACTGCCTGGTCTCCAATGCCAGTCAGGGACAAGGAACAATAACACAACCTGAGCTCTCAGGGGTGCTCTGAAATCAAACTCATCAATGACGTCAGTGAAATCTGCTGAAGCTGTGATGCAATCAGAGTAGGATTAATATTATTTGCAGGAAATAATATAAATGTGAACCCAGATATCAGGTAAGGAGCTTCAAAAGAAATATTGAATAATTTTCAGGCACAGTTAAAAAAGGCTAATCACAACCTGTGTGCATTGGGCAGCTGAATTAGAGTGCATTTCCTAAGTTAAAGCACACTTCCTAAGTTTTCAGGGCACTTTGAGGGCTTTACTTGGTCACCTTACCATCATAGCACAGCTTCTTGTCTGTAAGAAATTAACAGAACGTCATAGCTATTCTAAGGTGGATGGTGCATTAATTTCCAAACAAGAGTAAGCTGAATAGAAATATGTGACATGTACTAGCACATCCACAGAAGATTTAAGAATGAAGATATTCAAGGACTCAAAGGTATCTTTGGGGTAATCAAATCAAGACAACATTGCATATAGCTTCCCTCAAGAAACTGTCTTCTCATTTCCAGCCTGGCTAATTTATAGCCATTTGTATTTCTGCCCACGCTATCCATTAGCTTAAGTAATTGCTTTTTCATCTTTGATACTTACCCGACTATTTAGATGGAGCCGTCTTACTTTTTTTTTCCTCAGCTTTCATTTTGCTGGGCTACAAACCCCAGCTCTTTTAATGCCTTCCACTAAAGCAGGTCCTTCATTCTCCTGGTCTGTTTTGCACCTCTCACAGTCATTGAGCTTCCCTGAGTGGGAGCGACCAGAAGTGCGTACCATGTTTCAAAGAGGGTTTCCCTACTGCCCTGTGCAATGACAGTAATGCTTCACTTTCTGTACTGGAGATATCATCTCTGGTGCATTGTAGGAACATCTTCATCTTCTTTGTGGCCAGACCACAGGGATGGTTGTGTAGAAATACTCCAGAAAGCTCTCTGTGAGGTAGTGTCAAAACTGATACTGCAGTGACCACTCAAATTTCCATGTGAAGTTCTGTGCAACTTCCCTGAGTCAAGATCAACTGGCCTTGCGTTAAATACAAATATTGCACCTGCTAGTCATCAGTCATATAGCATCATTCTATATAACATCATCCCATAGTCAGTAAGTGGGAATGCAATTGCATCATGAACTGGTGGATGTGCTGGTGTGTGGCTGGTCTTGTATCATATGATCAGAAATTGCACAGTTACTGAAAGTCCAGACCTTTTCCATGCTCAGGTCCTTGAGATACTCAGCAGCTGATTGTGCTGACAGCTCTCTGAATTTATAGGAATCTCAGCCTTATGAGCTACCATCAAAACCACATTTCCCATGGCTTATACTTGTGCTGATTCAATCCCTGATTATTTTCGCTTACCAACTCTTCAGTGATCCCCTAACTGCTTAGCAAAACCTGTCTAAAACATTGTCATCTTTGACTACTGTCATGACCATTATCATCCTTGATTATTTGGACTCACTGATTGAGATCCTGATCCCAACACACTGGCTGAGCCCCCGGCTTAACCTCAGACGTGACTCATCACCAAACTTGTCTGGTGATATGGGCTTCTGGTGGAGCCTGGATATTGTCATTGGACCTGCGCTGCCCTGCTGTCACGCTGGCTCCGGGTGCCTTGTCCTGTTCTCCATCTCACGCCCTCACTCTTTCCATCAGTTGAATATATCAGCAATACTAGTATTTTTAGTCACCATATTGGCTCTTTTTCTTCCCTCTCATGTTTTCTTATCTGTTGTTACAACCTCTTAATGTCCTTTTTTTTTTCTTTTGTACCAGGAATGCCGCTCATAGAAGCCCTCCCAGCTGTCTGGTATCTTAGTTTAAACAGTTGCTTCATAACTACCAGAGCCCTGGTCCCAGACATCCATTGACACTCACGTAGCATGCGTATATTTTTTCAGGGTCTTCAGGTCTGGCCAAGTGAGTAGAATTGATCTTTGCCAGAGACCTCAACTAACAAATGCATCCTGAACATAAGCTGTAAGGTTTCCAGCAGGACAGAGAAAGAATTCAGCCATTGGCGAAGTGGTGGAAATGGTGTCCACAAAAGATTTAGTAACTTGGGAAGCAACTTGTGTTTGGGAAGAACAAGATGGACCAGAAACAGAAATTAAGAAATTTGCCATAAAACTGAATTAAAAGGTTATAACAAAAGACAGAGACAAAATATGTCAGAAACACAATAGCTCTGTAGAAATAAAAGAGACAATAAATTGGCTTCTGCTCTGAAAACAGGGATGCTGCGCAATGTTCCAAAACACTGAGTTGGAATGAGGCTGTTCTGAGGCTCCCAAAGCAGCTGCTGGCTTTCCTGCATTTCAGTAATCTTTTTAATTTTTTTTTTATAGATTATTTGCCCTTGTTGTAAAGTTATTGAAGCCTTGCAGGGAGCCACCTTACAGCTAGCATTCTGCAGACTCCCAGTGAGCCCTGGCATACTTTTGGAAGCTGCCAAAAGACAACCGCCATTGCCCCAAAAGTGGGATCGTCCACCCAGCGTGCAGCACGCCAACGTACACACAGCACAGGGGTATTTGGTTTATTTCATGCCTGCGCGGAGATGGCTGCTAGGTGGTAATTCCACAATGCTAGCACAATACACAAAGAAACTACAACATATTTATCTTGTTACAGAATTAGAAAAACCCGCCTAAATTTACTCTTATTGGTTATTAATTACCGCATCATCTACTATTGGTCAAGCATAATTAAATTAGCATGCATGCTTCTTGGGGGGGTGTGTTATTTTCATAGTCCTTTAATTGGGTTGGTGGTCGCAAGCTCCCTCAGCCACCTATCCCTTTCCTCTTGCTGTTGCCGATGTTTGTTGACTTCAGGCCTCTCTGCAATCACCCAGCTCTCGGCGCCTTCTGGGGCAGGATGTCTCCTCTTTGTCAGTTTTTCAGCTCTTCTTCAAGGATACTTTTTAGCAAAGCATGTTTTTTATCAGTCCTTCAAAGGTATAGTCGTTAGCAAAGCAAGGTAGTGCATTTAACCCTAAATTGTACAGCATCTAAGCATTAACCCAAACACATTTCTGTTCCTGCAAAGTGGAAAAATTCTGCTTTACAGACATCATTATCAGCAGATTTTGATTTTCCAGATGTATGTTTTTGAGTTTATAATTTGAAGAACCTTGGAAACCACAGCACACACACCATATGAATGTTTGCTTATGTATATGTGTTCAGTGTGATGTTTTGCAGGTTATTAAATTTTTTTTCTTAAGAGTTCAGTACTCCCAGTAATTCAAATTTGAAAGGACATCTATATGTTATATCAATGTAAATCATACTTCTACACTAAGGCCACACTTCATAAGCAATCTCCTGTTCTAATTGATGATTTCAAAGATCTTTGTCATGAATTGGGGTCGACTGTCCCCAGAGAAGTTTTTAATCTAGTTTGGGTACTATTAGACTTGCCTAAATAAACTTGTGCTTCCAGCCAAATGAAATGATCAGCAATAGCTTCCGATCTAAAACCCACTCACACACGATTCCTTCAAACCACAACACACTACTCTTGATGCAGGAAAACCTAGCACAGGTTCAAAATGTTTCCACTCCCTTTCTGCAGGTCACTCAAAATTACTGATTGCTAGAATGTCTGAATGGCAAAGCAGGCTGGGCATGAAGATGATGCCATGAAGAATAGACTAAAAATACGTAGTTCAGTGTTTTACAATTGTGATACTCATTTTTTTTTTTACCTTCTTTGAAATGATGCATCAAACAATGTACCTGTACCGACTCCTACTTCAGGTTGGAAATTTTAGCCTAGATATATTCGAAACTGGAAAAGCCTAAAAAAAAATAATGAAAAAAAGTATAAAGAATTTGCTCTGGATTCAGAGAGCAGAGATTTTCAAAGGAGCCCAGCCTGTTTGGGTGTGTTTGCTTGGTAGCCAAGCAAAACAGGAGCTGAGGCAATTCAGATGTAGCCTATAAATATATTCTAGACTACACGCTAGGGGAGAAGAAAAAACTCCTCATGAATATGTTTATGCTGGAAATTAGAAGGTTACTCAGCCCTCACAGCAATGATGCTTCGGAACAACCTTTCACTGGAGGAACGAGGTAAAGCCATTTTAAATTGCAGCTTGATTAGCTGCAAGGATGATGCCATGGTTGTCTGGGGCAAGAAGTGACAGGCTGCATGGGTTTACGGATGGGCTCCTCTTCAAACCACGGCCTTACTTGTCCCAGTGGGAACCTTGGGATGCTGAGTATTGTGGAAAATCTGGCTTTTACTAGATGTCTGAAGGTGAGCAGAGACCATTCATTAATATTCACAGACAGTGGAGCACTTCAAACCTCCTTTTCATGTGGTACTAACAGGAGGCGCCTGGAAGGTAAGAAATAGGCATTTGATCATAGGCTGCAGGTTGATTTGAATAAAACAACGTTATGAAGAACTTTCTTTAAAAAACTAAGAAATTCAGCATAAACACACAAAAGATATCTTATGTCAACTTGCCACCAGTTATTATACTATGCCTCCCAATTGCCACTTTATTACAGGATATACCCTTCCTGTTGCACACTGCCTTCTGCAAGCCATGCTGATACTCCAAGCACATGCCAAGAGTTGCCATGACCAGACATTACCCAGACAGTGAGGGTAATTATGACATCCCTAGAGATGGGTGGCACCGTCCTGCCCAAGGGCGCACCAAGGCTAACCCCCATCAGGCAGAGGTTGGATTGTACCTGGGAGAAGTATTTAGGGAACCTAGGGTGGAAACCAATGTTACACTTCAGGGTGTAGACTAGGTTTAACTGCACCGAGGCAAAAGGGGCCTTTGCTTTGCTTGCTTTTCTTACATCATAAAACTAAAAGCAGTCAGTCAAGTAACAGCCTGACAACTTTACTAGTTCTGCCTCTTGTTTTCCTCCAGCCTTTCTTGCCCCTCTGCTTCTTTGGGTTTTTGATTTGGCTTATAGACCTCTTGGTGGTCATGATCACAGATTTGATTTCGGGTATGTGTTCCAGCGTCGATACAACTGGGGAGATAAGTAAGACAGGACCTTATTAAGGACACTGCACTGCATCATTGTGTTTCTTCCCTCGTGAGATGCTTTTGATTAGCTGCCTGAAATACAGGTTTCACCAAGAACTCTGGTGGTGCAGAAGTCTGTCTGGCAAAACTAATTGAGGAGAAATGGCCCAATTAAGAAACTCATTGTACTTTTCCATTTCTAATGGCAAACTTTGCTACAGTTTATGTCCTGTAGGAAGAGTTTGCAGACTTAGAAAGGGTTCTCATTATTTTTGAGCTGACAAGCAGTGCAACTCATGCATTCACCCCACATTTGGCAGGCCTCAGAACCAAACGCTGCAGAAAGAAAGGAGAAGCGTTGAGCAGAGCCCTCAACAAAGGCACACCTCCTCCTCAGCTGCTTCAGAATGACCAGCTTTCACCTGACATGAACATGCCTACTAATATAACGAACAGCATTAGGTACATTCTTGTTTCACACAGCAAACCAGAACAATATCCAGACCAGTAGTACATGCAGCCAGCTTAAACCCCTACGCCTTCAATCCATGAGTTTGATACTAAAGTTCTTCTACTCCTTCCGGTTCTCAGCTGAGAATTCTCCAAAGGAGAGGATACGCCTATATGGAAATAAAATACAGAGGTTTTCCAGCTAAACCATTTCAGGCACCAAAATCTGCCTGTCCCAAACACGCTCCAAAAAATTCTCACCAAAGTCAAATTCTCTCCTTTGACGCATAAACAGCCGATCAAGACAAACAGGTCAGCAGCAAGCTGAGCAGCACCTAGGCCCATTGCCCAGATGATTTACTGGCCTTTGAAGAATATATTTCCTTCAAATAAGCTACATAGTTAAAAGGGAGAGAAAGAAGATACTATGAACTTGTTACCTATAGGAACATTCAACTTTTATAAACCTTATTCTTATCCAATGTTTTGCAGATTGTACTTCGACACGACCACTTGTGCTTTTAACGGTATGAACACTTACTACGTAACACAAGAGCAATTGAAAGCAAGTGGTTTATTTTCCGTACATGATTCATTTGTATTCCCCTCATCATATTCCATTACTAAAGCAGCAAATTCCTACTTGTCGGTAGGAGTTGATAGTGCCACCTTCTCCTTTCTGTTCCAGAAATTCAGCTATGCAGAAGGTTGATCTACTGACTTACTGCTATTGAAAATCTTAAAATCTGCTCCCTAACCCATGGCCACGACCCACCCATTCATTTTGCAGTAGCTCTGGCCCCCACAAAGCTTTTCTACAAGCCAATTTGATTCACTAAACCCACAGAAAACTCCCTCCTCCCTTTTTGTTAAGTTTGTTTTCTCCTGTTTTATTGGATTAAATCAGCTCATAGGAGGCAACCAAGCAGCATAAACTGCACAAAGCCAGCGGCTTTCTGGGCAGAAATAGAATTTCTGATTTCCATCAGCAGTAAGCTGGTAACTTGGCTCACTGCATCTTGAGAAAACATCCTGAGCCATGAGAACAATCATGTGAACATGCCTCATCTACACAGTTTAAAACCAGATTAGTTTAACTCCTACTAAAAGTTCTTTAATCCATATTGACTTTGCACATGAAGAGACTTCATACCATCAGTTTTGCAAGCTCATCCGTTACGGCAGCATCCTTCGACAGAAAAGTGGCAAGATCTCACAACAGCCACAAGCATTTCTGCAGCAATCATCCAGCTGAAGCCCAGGAGCACACAAAGCTATTGCTGAAGGAAGAATGCAAGCAACAATTGATTTAATTATTGCAAGGCAAGGCTGGATGCAAAGAAAACCAGAAGGCACCAGATTTAGCAAGCAGAGGTAGCAGTGGTTTTCACGCAAAGAACTTTATTGTCATAAATACAGCAGTGAAAAAGCAAATTTTTCAGGGGTGGGGGATAAGATCTTTATGTCTATATGCTTAATAAAAACACTTTCTCTAAGACAAAAATCATTTACATTCTAACTCACATTCAAAAATAGAGAAAGGCAGCAGGGCATAACATTCAAATTAATACCGAGTAAAAGACAGCATTGTATTTTTATTAATCATCAAGAATATAACACTGCCATATTTAATCTTGAATTTGTATATACAAATGCCATATCCTACACAGCAATACATCAAGACATATAGACAATAAGGAGCACATACACTAATTTCTGTTAAACTGAAAGTAGGAACCATACTTAACAAAAATCTCCAAACTGGTAACACAGAAAACCCACTTTGAGTGGTAAACAACAAAAATAAACACTGAAATAACTAAAGAAAACTAGTTTAAAAAGAAATACAATTAGTAAATAGGAATCACAATGTAGGATTACCTCTCCTCCGAATATACAATAATTTATTTTGCTCTAAAATAGATTACACAGCACACAGAAAAGTTACTATATTTCAGTTTAGTAGTAAAATGTAGGCTTTTGCAATCTGGTCCATTTACATTTTGATTATTTTAGCCTACTGTATTGGAAAGAACAGCTGTGTCCCTCTCAATCTCTGGATATTAAAAAAAAACCCCAAAACCAGAAAAATTACATTCTTTAGCACAAAAGCAAGATACTGAGAAATCTGTGCATTATTTTTTTTTGATTAAGCAGATTTAGTCTATTTTCATTCATGCAAAAACTGTGAATTAATCCCATTTCATATGAGGATTTTACCATAAAAATTATATCATCAATTTATTAGAGTATAGAACAATGGGAAAAAAGCTTAATTCACACAATATCTTGCTACTGAACTCAATCAAAATTACACTAACCTTACACATTTGCCTCCTTAAGACACGTAACAATTCATTCAGAAAAGCTAAAAGACATACAAATTTAAAACAGATCTGAAAACTCTACTTACTCATTTTTAGGTAAGAGGTTCAAACACTTATAAAGCTACACGTAACCTCCAAAGAACACAGACACTAAATTGTTTAACAACCTACGAGTAACCACTGCAGACCTCACAGTAATATGAAAGAAAAATTAATACCATTACACTATCAAATTCTTCTATTTCCTAAAAAAACGTAGGTGCAAATCAGAAGTTGCAGTTCAAACATGTAGAAAGCTTGAAATGAGTACGATAATTTGGGTGTATAACATTATTAAAATTCTGTGTTAGCCACATAATATAGAAATATAGACTGGAAGTTTAACTAGGGCAGATGATTTTTTTGAGGTAAGGAGAAAGAAATTCAACAGGGTTACATCTCGGAAGGAGCAGAGAAAATCCCCCAACAAACATTCTGTCATTGCCAAATTGTGCCTTAGGCACTGCACTTAATTGAAAAAATAGATTTTTTTTGGCAAGTAGAATTGCAAAGCAATCACCTGTACAGTCCCCAACAAAACATACTGACACTCTGAAGTTACACAGCCTTTCATCAACATCTCAAAGCATGTCACTGAGCAAACATACTCTCTCCTTCCTGTAGCAACAGGCATAGAAGACCTGCCCGAAGTCCCCCATCTCGACATCAATGCATTCGTTTTTAAGCAGAATCCGTACTTCCCAAATTTGATACTCAGTCTCAGGACTCTCTATAGAACTGTCACCTATAGTATTATGTTAATCTGACATATATTATCGTAGAATTATATCTATGTGAGAAATCCAGTTTGCAAAGATTCCAAATGTATCCAGCTGCCAGTAAACAGTTCCTGCATCTATATATGACGGTGCAAGTTAGTGGTGTCATAAAGGCACTTGTCTCTCACAGACTGTGTTGTCTTCTCTAATCAGACAAAAATAGATCTAAAAATATTTAACATCTGAAACGGTTTTCACTCCTTAAAGTGGTGCAAATCATTATCTACAGAACAATAATTCATTAATTCAACATGAAAGAGCAAAGTGCAAAGTATCCATAATTAAATATATCTTTATAATTAATTCATTTTAATGCCATGCTCTCAAAAAAATGCCAAAAATCATGCTATGGTAGAAATGTGATTGGCACTAGCAGCCACAAATAAAAAAGGTAGGTGCATACAATAGTACAAGCAAGCTTATTTACAAAGTTACTAAAACAATTAAGTGATGAGTTGCAAGGAGAGACATTCACCACAAGTCTTTTCCAAGACATGCTTGAAGCCACACCTGACCAGTGTGACATATTTAACACACATTTACATCATTAGGGACATCTTTATAGCTAGCTACCTAATTTTACAAAAATAATTCCAAAATGTTCGTTCACTTCAAAGTGAATTCTGTTTCTGTTTTCACCGAAATGTGAAAAGACAAGTCAAAACCAGATCTAACAGCAGAGGTTAAAAAGACACCTAAGCAGCCACTAAATAAAGTTCAGTGCAGTTTTCAGGGGTTTATGGATGGCAGTACGAAATCCTCGAAATATTTGGTCAGTATATATGTACAGATTTTCCTCTCCGAGTCTCAGTACTCTAAAGCAACAATTTGAAAGCGCTTCCACCAACAGAAGACCTGTTTTTGCAAATCAGAGGGCTCAGGTATTACAAAAAATGGACATAATTGGCTTTGCCTGTGTAAACGCTAATTTGCAGTTGGCATTATAGATCCATTAAGTGAGAAAGCTAAACACCCAGAAAGGTGTGACGGATGGAATAAATCCAGTACAACCCAAGAGCCAGCAGGATTTTTGCACTTAACACTTTCTGTCGTAACAACACATTAAGAGTATACCCAGACTGCTATGAAGTTGCTGGATGGAGCCTCATGCTTGAATACTGAGTTTCATGTCCAGTCGTCTTTAAACAGTTTTGCCAGTACTGTGCCAAAAGGAAGTTTCTGCATCTTTGAAAAATCTGCATTCACTGAACGTTGCACAAGGTTATTAAAGCAAAAACAGGAAAGAGCAGCCATTTGATCAAGTATTAAGCTGTTCCTTCAGAAAATCACACTTCCCTGCTTATAGCAATGACCAGAATTGCTGATGGTGTACTGACAGTTGCCATGGCAAGTGGGTGACTGCGTGGGATAGCAGACATACAGCCAAGTCAACTGCTTATGCAACGCTTATGATTTAAGCAAGCACAGAACACACCACATTTATTATGTGCTGCCAGTGGTCTGCCTAAAGTGCCAAAGGAAAAAACGTTCTTCTATGCTAGGCCATGGCTGTTTCAGTACTCCCATTCGTCTGTTTTCATGTCCAGATAGTAAAGAATATTCTGCGCAAGCTTTACTGCTTGCTTTCTGGCAGCCTTACATCGTTCGTCACCTTGTGGATCAACAGCATCAAGTGCTAGAAGTTGTTTCGTAAGAAGCTCTTCCAATCTCATGTAATTTTTATCTGTTCTGTTTCCATCAAATGAAATCACCTCCTGTTGAATTTGAGACAAGTTTCCCAGAACAGTCCAAACTGCTTTATGAGACTGATGTTCAGCAGCAGTTTGCTCAGGATACATCTGCCTTTTTTCAAGCGCCTCCTTCAAATCAATATACGTTATAAGAGTTTGAACTTCTATTACTGCTCTTCTCCTGGCTTCTCTAATACACGGGTTTTTTCCTGGACTCACCTCATCTAAGTTGGCAATTAATCCCTGCAATTCTGCTTTGGATCCCAAATACAAATCAGAAGCATTCTCTGTTTTTAAAAGTAAAGCATTAACTTCCTTCATTTTCTTGCGGATCTCTTCTATTTTTAGAATGGACTGATTTTGTGCCAAATCATAATCGTGAGTAGAATTTGCTTCTTCTTCCAAGTCCAGGTATTTCTGCAATTTATTGATCTCTTCCACTACTTCCTTTCTGTAATTTCTTATCTCCGTGCGACCACAGACATCTAAAGCATCCAAATCAGCAATGAGGCCTGTAAGCACACAGGAGAGATGCCTGCAGGTATCATTACTACTCACTCCCATTAGAAGCGCAATAAGAGTTCCTCTTGCTTTGTTCACATCACACATCACAGAGTTAATTTTGGAGACGGAAGGATGCGCATCATTAGAGAGTGGCAGGGACAGCTGTTGCTTTACACAGCTTTCTATAATCTCCTGAACAGCACATACTTTCGTCAGAGTGCGGTATCTTGCTTTGCGCAGAGAAACTTTCCCTCCGGTTTTCACCTGGGTAAGCCGCAATACAATGTCCTGAATACCTTCTTCAAAGTCGTCGCTTATACAGTTACCTCCTTTGTAAAAAGGTGTAATCTCACGTTCCACAAGCGACTGTGCCTCCTTGAATATAGCCTCTATTTCCAGTCTGCGCGGATGGTTTGCATTTTGTTCCAGTTCCTTAAGCAGCCTCTCTGTTTCCTGAGCAGCTCGCTTTCTGGCTTGCTGAATGTCCCCCTTTCCTTCAGTGTCTACAGAATCTATTTCAAAAAGCTGTTTCGTAAGGCTCCTTTCCAGTTTCTTGTAATCTCGATCAGTAGACAGACCGCTGAAGACAGCCACTTGCTGTTCAATCTCTTTGACTTCCTTCTGTATTTCGTGCAACCGTTTTATGGAGGGGTGTTGGTTACCCATATCCATTCTCTTCTTCCGTCCCGTTTCAGATGAACTACAAGGGAGGTAAGAATGAGACTTGCGATTAATGAAGTTATGCCACATGTAACAACTCTCACGACATCCTGAAGCACTTCAGCATCACAGCTACCTCCAGTGCCGCCGGCAGCAGGAATAAAGCGCTCGGCTGGTATTTCACAGCCATTCCGCCGTTGCTGCACCTCTCCTTCCCACTCAGGCGCAGGGGTGCTGCTTTAGTTACCGCAGCACCAGTTCTTAGCCCACAGCCCTCAGCCCTTCCTTCCCCACCCGCTCCGCTCCCAAAGCGCCGCGGAACAAACCGGGCACCGGCGAAAGACAGCGGCAACACCCGCCCGCCCCCGGGGTGCCACAACCGCAGGGCAGGGCTGCCGTGCCCCGCACAGGCCCCCACAGCCGGCGCTCCCCACTCCGGCAGCCCTCCCCAGGCCCCCCCCCGGCAACGACTTCCCCGCCGCCCCGCAGCGATGGGGCCCGATCCAACCCCCCACC
>VWZZ01003752.1:266711-288553 GCA_013399095.1 Psophia crepitans | reverse complement strand
GGTAAATGCGGGCGGGATCGAGGGGGAGGACGGACAGCTCCGCGAGGGGGGCCTTGGCCTCTCCTGCCTCCGTGAAGCCCTGAGGGGGGAGCGGGGGAGGCCGCCCTGGCTGCCCCCGCGGTAGCTCTCAGGGTGGCTGGGCCGGTGCGTCCCGAGCAAAGCCCGCGTTTCCCGCGGCCTGCGGTGGTTTATGTGTGATGTCTGTGTGTGTCAGTACCGGGCGGGCCTTCCCGCCCCGCGCTCCGGAGCACGGGAAGGGCACACGGAGCGGTGAGTTAGGGGCTGCGGGCGCCCCGTCTGCTCGAGCACACACGGCCCTGCGTGCTCACGGGCATGCGGGAAGGCGGCAGCGCTCAGGAAGGCTTAAATACTTGCTAGTTCCTGTCATCAGGTATTTTAGTGGAGTATCAGTGATTCAAAAATGAAGGGAAAGAAAAGTTGCTTTTAAAAAACCCACACGATTCATGTCTGTTGGGTAACAGTCAAAGGTATCTTCCCTGTAGTGCTTTTCTAAATAAAAGTAAATTGTAAATGTATCACAGTCTTCAGTCAGGGTCAGTGAACGTGCGCGGTTTCTGAACTTGTTATAGGCTTTAAGGTTGTGTGGAGTTTTGTAATTTATTTCAAATTGGGATGTTCTTCAAAAACTCTGCTAAAGTGGTCGTAACGAACTCCGCCTGCATGTCCAAGGGCCTGGGTTTCAACCCCCCCGCACATTCCCGCAATGACTGGATCGGTCCCCCCGACAAGGACTCCAACCTGCGGCCCGTCATCTTCTACGTGCCCCCCGAGGAGTCACCCCTGGAGCGGCGGCTGCGGGAGGCGCGGCAGGAGGCCCAGACCTGCAACCAGCGCTTCTGGGCGCAGCACAACCGCGCCTTCCGCCAGGTGAGCCCGCCGTGACGCCCGGTGCTGCTCAGCTCATGCCCACCCACCCGAAATCAAGGGGTTTGTCCTCGGTGAGGCAGGGTTCAGTTCTGCCTGCCGTTAATGGCTGGTAATTGATACTGTTTCTTTTAATGCACGAAGTGTCTATGTGGAAATTACTGTTTTGTTGTTCATTTCTTTAAAATGACGTACGAAACCAAAGAGCCTGCATATTTTATTGCTCTTTAGTGGCATGTAACAATATTTGCCTTTTTCCTATCTTGCGGTGAAAACATAAAGTTGTAGCCACCCTGTGTGCAAGACCTGTCTGTGGCTAGAGCGGCTGTTGAAAATGATTCTGCAGCTCTTCTTGCTCTGTCATAAGTGAGAGAAATTAGGTGTAATCACAAAGGGCAGATGAGGGATGTGCCTTTTGTGGTGGCAGCGTACCCCAGCAAGGCTCAAAGTGGGGATTTTTCAGTCATGGTCTGTCTTCTTTCCTGACTGCAGCATTCATTAGGAGACACTGACTTTTGTTGGAAGAATACTAATGGTTCAATAATTCACCATCATTTGTGATGATCTTTGGTCTTCATATCCTCCTAAAACTTGCAAAGTTCTCAGAGAAAATGAAGCTCCATAAAACTGTTTTTTAAGTTTGAAAAACTTATATACAGATAATTACTCTGTTTCTGCCTAAGTAATTTCATTTTTTTCAGGGCTGCATGTTTTTCCTCTGTGCTCAAATTCTCAGTTATACAATACAGTAAATCTTCACAGTTTGTCTTATAAATGGGAGGTTTGGATCCTGTCAAATGATACTGAAGCTCAGCTGTAACTTTACTCCACAAATAAGTTTTATATGTTTCAGTAGAACATTTGCATGAATTTATTGATGCGTGCAGGTAGCAGGATTGCAGTGACAAAGTTACCAATTTAATGAAGTCACTGGATTCAGGAAAATGTTTTGTTGACATTTCCAAGTACAATGAGTATTGCTTGTTATTTCAGAGGGTTTTAAGCACAATACTGCTATGTAATTAAAAACCATGGTTAAATTTAAGGACTGAGTACATCAGATTCTAATGTGGAAAAACATGTTTTAGGAAAAAGAAGAATTTATTTATTCAAGATTGAAAGCCAAGGGTCTGGAAATGAGAGATGAAACAGGTTAGTGAGATCTTGCTTTATAGTTTAGGATGCATTCTGAATTCTGTGTAACTTTGAATTTTGTTTATGCTCTCTGTGTTATGTCACCAGTACATCTAGAGGGTAGGATTTAAAAGTGTTCTCAGGAGTACGATTGGAAAAAAAAAAAAAAAAAAAAAAGGAGAAGCTCTTCATAGATGTGCATATAGGGGTCAGATCATCTGTTGCACTGTTCTTCCCTTAATTCCTTCCCCACAGCTGGAGGGAATGTGCTGAAATCCTAGCCAGGTAATATAATCATTCTGTAGTCTAAGGAGGAGAGGGCTTTTTCCTTTCACACCCCCTAACCCAACGAGCTAGCTGAGCTAAACATACAGAGCATTTGCCTCAAGTGCATGTTATGGTTGGGTGAATAAATTCACACTCTCTGGCTTCAGGTCCACAGTGTATATAATGAGTACAGTATTTTTCCTTGAGGAAGAATGGGACAGCAGCTGCACTCTGCCTGTCTTTGCCTGAGCACAGTTGCTGTAAAATAGTTGCCACTCAGTCATTGTGTGAAATGGAAAACAAGGTGCCTTCATAGTAACAGTGAATTGGCCATTGTAGTATGAGATTGAACACTTTGTTCATAGCCTAATGATCTGTTTGTGCTTGGTAAAGCAACTGCTCTGATCTGCTGTATATAACAGACCATTATTTTTCTTTTCTGTTTGTATCCTGGTGATCAGTGTGTGGTTGAGAAATAATTTAGAAAATGCTTCTTTTGTATTGCCATTTTGCTTTTGTTTTGGTTTTATACCCTAGAAATAAAAAATAGTAAGCATGTACATCCCTTAGAAATAAAATTTTATTGGCTGCATGTGTTGATTAACTGTGTTTTGTAAGACAGCAGTGCGTGTATACATAAATGAGAGTAATAACATACATGAGTGGTTGAAACAAAACTTTTATACAAGTCAATCAATGATCAGTTCTGCTGATACCAGTATGAACAAAGACATTAACTATAGGTGTGAACTAGTTCAAAGAAATTAACTACAGGTCCCTTCAAACAGACTTAGAGTAAATTTATCCCACATTATGTTAATCCATTGTAATATATTACATTTGTAAATAATGACAAATAGAACTGGTCAGTAATTTACACTTCCGTGATTAGTCTCAGAGCTTTAAAATGCATTTTGGAACAGTAACAAATTGAATATCACAATTCCATCTGCCTCTTCATATCTGTGTCCCCTGGGAAATTACAATTTGCTGGTTCTCAGGATTCTTCATCTGTGCTATAGCCACAGGTTTTCAAATTCTGTGAAGAGAATCCATTTCTTATATTCTGCTTATGAGAGTGGCATATTCAAAGTCATCTTTTTTGTACTTCTTCACAAATAGTTGTCTACTATATTATTAAATCTGGCATCTCAGAACATATATTCTTTAGTGTTAGTTACTTGAAATTTATCAACAGCAAGAGAAAAAAATGTAAATCTGAAAATATGTCAGTCATGGATAGTGTTCTTTCTATATTTATTGCCTTGCTTTAGGGGGGAAGTTTAAGCTGCTAAATGTTTTTACTAGCGCTGTGTAAACTTCAGCTCCATGAGAGATTAATTTTGCTCAAAGGTTAGGTGCTCCTAGATCTATCAATTTTTTCGTAGTGGTCCACTAGTTCCCTAAATAATCTAAGACCCGATAAACATGATCACTTTCACAAATAATAAGCTTCTAGATTATAAGTATTTTTAGTCTGCAGTGCTCCCTAGATAAGTTTTAAAAAGTTGGAAGATAAAAGCATGTTAACTTGTTCAGGGTTACACAGGAGGCTTCTGGGAGCAAGGAGTCAAACCTAGCTCTCCTACATCTGAACCCAGTTTTAATCCAAAGAATTATCTTGACATTGTTCGCCAAAACTTATTTTCAGGTCAAAAAGCAACACTGAATGCAGAAGAAATGGCTGAATTTTACAAGGACTTTCTAAGTAAAAATTTTAGAAAGCATACGCAGTATAACAGGTATGTAGAAGGTATTTATGTTGGCTATTATACTTTACAGCCTAAGTGAAAGGCATAAGGTTGAATTTAAAATTTGAACTTTTTTCCCATAATTGGCAAAGCAGCACCTAAAATTATCATTTTAAAAAAATTACTTTTTAATGCTATTATTAGCTTTTGACAGAAATTTGCGTTAATACTTGAGTTCTACTGCTTATTGTTGATTATTGGAGAGATCACAGAATCATTAAGGTTGGAAGAGACCTCCAGGATCATCTAGTCCAACTGTCTCATGCCTGAGATTCAGAGAGATGAGATCAGGCACTCAATTTTTCCTCTTATGGCATGGATCTTTTCACGCTGCTAATTGAAACTGATAAATATGTGCGTAAATCAGTTGAAATTTCTATATGTAGTTGACTGGTAAATAAGGACTGGTAAATGTTAGTCATCTCAAAGAAAAATTGTTTAATGAGAATTATATTTAGTATTCTTGGTTATATTATTTTGCAAGTATGTAGTAAAAATGAAAGCAATTAGGCTTGAGTTTGAGGGGTGTTTGTGTGACAGAGTATTAGTAAAATGATCGCCTGAACTCATCCTGTGTAGAACCCTAGCTACAACCAGGTAAGCCCACATCCACTGCGGCTCTTCACAACATCCACTGCACTGTTTGAGCCATACTGTTCGTACAACAACTTGGTAAACTGAATTTGGGATCCGAAACAACTGAAAAATGACTTGCAAACACACATTACCCTGCCAGTAGCTGTGCACACTGGGTAGAGGGCAAGGAACAGGAAGCTGGAGGAGGAGAGTACTTAATCCAGTTACAGTAGCACTGTCCACTGAATATGAATCCACAGCTTGTTTCTTCCCTGCTTTGGACTGAAAGATTATTGGGCTCAAAGGTGTAAAGTGTTGCTGGGTTCCCAACAGTGTAATGCTAGTGAGAATTCTACCATCACTATAACTGATCTATAACAAATTGTAGTTTAGGGTTCTTTGTATGTATTGTGCATATACAGTAACATACTATACTGTAAGAACAATTTTGCTATAACAGATATTTGAAACAAATATGCACATCTTGTCTTGCCCCTGGGGGGTGGCAGGACATGAAACCTCACTAAAAACTGAAGCAACAGCATGAAAAGATGGAAAGTAAAAAATTCTTTTTAATAAGAGGGTTGTTGGTCAAATTGTCTGTAACTGATGAGTGAGAAAGCAAATACTTTGTCTTAAAACTGGTCACCAGACGCCATTGTAGTGACATCGGGATAGTGTCCCATCGTCCCGGTAAGAAAGTTCAAGCTTTGCACCTAAACATGACCTTCCTTGTTGCTGCCTTGTAAAATAAGGTGAACTGTCGTCATAGTTTCAAAGTGAAACAGCACAGCCCTGAAATCAGTGGAGCTTTTAACAGGCATTCTGATTTTGAGGGGTCATATTTATAAAAATCTGTTTATGCATTCAGCTGTATGTTCTTCTGCAGTGTTGCCAGCTGGCCTGAAATCTGCAGCTGCTGAAGTGTTGCAGCTTCCAAAATCTAGTTAGAACTGAAGCAATGGCTGTGCATAGACATTATGAATATTTAGTTCAGGATACTTAGACTGGAATTACAGCACAGTTTAGGAACAAAAAAATTGAGATGGATATAGGAAATGAGACATGAAAGGGGAAAAGAAACAGTTGCAGTGGTAGTGTGGTATTTTGATTTAACATGACATTTCAGGAGGTAGCTCAATGCTGCTTGTCAGCACGATTTTGGCCACTAGGCTTACCGAGGTTAGTATCCCAGGTTTGTGTTAGATCTGTATGTGCAAGGTTTCCCACAGACATCTCAAGAGAAGACTTAAATCCCAGTTTTTAATATTCCCTGCTAGTTCTACAGTAAGTGTATTCTATTGTTTCTGCAGCATTTTACAAAATGGGGGAGTGATCCTTGTTGGAAATGACAAATTAGGAAATTAGTTTGTAACAGGCAAGAATTCGAAGCAAGTTCTCAGAGGCTCATACAGACTATCTTGTATCTTGGCTCCAGAAGTCTGCTGCATGTTAACTATTTAAAGATATAAACATTAACTTTGGCAATATTAAAGGCATTATCTTTAAAGAGTACTGTATTAGAAACCTAGTGTTTCCTGTACTGGGTTATACAATTAGTCTTTGAAGTGTCATTTTATTTTCACCCACTTTATAGGTGACCAACCATGCCCTTTCCAACACACGCATCTTCATACATGCACAAACAAATCCTACCTGTAGCACAGCACTGGCAGGAAATTCTTCTAGATCAGCCTTACTTCTGAGACATGAGATATGGTTACAATTATTTTATCTTGCCTGATTCCAAATACAATTCGTCATAACACTACCCATCCCTTAACTTTTTGACAGATAATAGTTGTAGCCATATAGCCTACATGTAATCTGTTCATGGATGTGGATATTCATATAGACCTTTTTGTAGGTTATTTAACTGTAATTAGGCGTGAAAAGTGCTGCCGCAAAGAATGGAAAAGCATGTTGTCACTGATTGTCGTTTGTCAATGCCAAAGGATATTTTGATATAATGGTGTGCCTTTCTCTTGTTCTGTGTGCTGCTGATGTTCCTGACTTTGGAATCCTAGAGACTGGTATAAACGTAACTTTACTATCACGTTCCTCATGGGACAAGTAGCACTGGCAAGAGCTCTGAGGTGGCTTCGTTGGAAAAAGAAAAATGTTGGAAACCAGTGATCGCAGCTCCATATGAAGAGTGCAACACTAGCTAGGCCTGCTATAAGCTTGTTCTTTATAGTGGTGCTCAGAATCTGGATGATTGATGTAATAATTGCCTGAATCTGTTTGTTAAACTATGTAAATAAATGTTGCCATTTGGCTTAATTTATAATTGCTGTGTAGATTTCCTTTACCTTTTATTCCAAGAATATCTAAATATTTCCCAGCCAAAATACAACTGAGAAAACTATCCGATGCTGTTCCTCGTTTACATTAAGTGGAAGGGATCGCAAGTCTCATGTTTCTACTACAGAGTCATAGCTCCTAAATAACGTGTGATTCAGTGTGATATACCTGAACTGGGGTCAGAGAATGAGGTCTCCACCAACCCTGTTAGTAAGTAAAGACAAAAATGCCTCATTTTGCAGCAGCTGTCTGATGGGGCAGTAGCTACCAGCAAATAATACAACATGACTGAAGGAACAAGTAGGATTTGTGAGTATACATACAATCAATTTAGAATAATCCTCAGTGTGATCACTTCCTATTTTTACTAAAGATTTAAGATACAATTTCATATAAATTACTAATGCAATAGGATCTTCTCAGATAGTTTTGTTTTAATTGAAAGAATTATGCCCCTCTTGGACAGGAGTTCCTCTAACTGATGATTGGTGAAGATTGTAGTTGCCAAGCAATAAAGCAGATGTATTGCTAATCGCTTAATCTTGGTTGAAAACTGATACTTGGTTGTGTGGAGAACATTAGTACTAATATGTACTGCTTTCTGCTGGTTCATTTCTTTCAGAAAATATGTTATTCTCACCAGTTTCTCTGAGGCACTCGAAGGGCTTTTTCCTGGTCTCAAAGTATGTAACATCAATTGGAAGGAGGTTGGTTTAAGTGAAGTTAAAATGTTATGCCATGCATCAGTAATTTAGAAGAAGTTCCATTCCTCAGAATGGAGTTAAATGATTTTTTGATACAGTACCTACTCAGAGGATTCTGTTAAAAAGCATGGATTCTGTCACATGGAGTGTGTTTTCCTAAAGCTATGCTGTAGGGAAGGTTCTGCTTTCAAAATAGTCAGCTCAGTAGCCATTGACCTGGTTTTTGTATCTAAACATGACATGATTTGTTCACAGGCTTTTTCGGCTGGAGCAGAAAGAGCTTTGTCAGTATCAACTGTAATAATTCCTTTGCAAGATTAAATAAATACTAATGATATAGTAGCGGATCACACCATTTCATTGAGGCTGAAACGGTCACCGAATTGTGGTTTTAACTGTTGTGTTATTAGTAAATGAAACCAGTCATTAATAGTGTTTGCTGAGCTGATAGCCAACACTTCTAGGAAAATACTACTTGTGAGTGTTACTCACTGCATCAGTACTATGAAAGGTATATATTAAAAAGTTACACAATGCCATGCCAGGAAAATACATACCCACAGTAGCCTATTAGAAAACGTTAATGTAATTCTTCAGGGTTTTACAGTAAATCGTATGTCAGTATATAAGCTTTGACCACAATGCGAATGCACTCTTTAATAACTAGCTGCAATGTAAAAGATTAATCTAAGAAAACATCCCTGTAAAACAGAGACCAGAACCCCACTGGGCTGGTAGGTGACAGCCGTATGTCCTGACAGCCTACGTGTAAGATCCCAAAGGTAGTTTCACATACGCTTAAAGTGGGTAGAGGTCGATCAAAAGAAGCATTTTCATCTTCTGAGCTGCTCACTTTTAGTAACAAAGACATTTTTGTGTCTGGCTGCTGAACCAGATCAGGAAATTGATTCACTACTCAAACTAATCCAAGGAGAAAAGTGTTGGGTGTCAGTTGAATGAATATGCCTCATCATGCAGATCTAAGTGTTCTGCTGTTGGCATGGGGGAGAGGTGGGAATTCAGATGGAAGGTTCACAGTTAAAACTGTTTCCTGAACATGTCATTTAGTGTTGGTCACCCAAAAAGAATATAATCAGCATAGGCTGCATCGCGTTAGGATTCTGCTCTGAGCTGCTTGTAGGTAAAGTTCCTGCCTTTGTCAAGGGTCTGTGTGGGGTGCTGGGTCCCTTCATCTACTGAAGGAGTGAGGTATTTATCTATTAGGTAAGCGTTGAGCTCTGATTTAGAATATCTAATAAAGCCACTGTGAAAAGAAGTTATTAAAAATAATCCATCTGAAATGTGGAGTCTCATTACCAAAACCACATACATTTACTGAGATAATTACATTTCTGAACAGCCAAAAGCCACAGTGTTTTTGCCAGTGTTGCATTACTTCTGATTTTTTTTCTTGATTCAGATGAGTTGTAATAATGCCAGCTGCTTTCAGATATTATTGATCATAAATCCTTTATACATCAAAGGAAGAATAAGGACCTGCCACAGACTACTAAAAATAGGGGGGGGTTATGTGTATAAAGGCCTGCTACAGTAACTGGAGCTAGTGAAATAGATCAAAGAGTGACTTTTCTGTGCACATTTTCTGACTATAGGAAAAATACAGGGGAGTGTTCTTATCGTTTAGGTATTTAGCTAATCCTGTCAGAAGGAATAGCAGTATTTCACATTTAGTGGTGTCAGCGTGTGCCTTTTTAATCTGTCTGCTCAGTAGGTGCATAATAAAGCAACAGTATGGTGGTAATATTCAAATAATTTCAGATAGTTTGTATTGACTTGGGGTGGTTGTGTTCTGGTACACTCTGGGGGGCTTTGCTGTTCACTGGATTTTTCTACTGGAGCATTAATTTTGATAGAATATGAAAGGAGTATGAGGACGTGTTTGAGAGGCAGACCAAGTAAAGGTTGGGTTGAAGTGATTTTATGATTAACAAAGAACTGTACATCTTTAAAAAATAATGCATTTCTCAATCTCATTAGGAGTTTTCAAAGTAGCAACTACTGAGAAGACAGCTATGTTTAACTGATCATTCTTAGGGATAAAATTAAAACCTAGTTCAAAATTCTGATTTGTCATTTAGAAGCTGACCCTTCCTGGCTCCATTTAAGGGAACTGTTCTGCTTGCAATTTTTAGCTTCCACTATCACGAAGCAAGATTGGTATCCTACAGGGTAATCGGATTTAGCCAAACAAGAACTTAATTTACATCCTGCACAGAGCCACAATGCATAAAGATTTTTTGCATAAAGGCTGGGAGATTGAAATGTTTTCAGGGAAGGATAATATATGCTTGGAACTGTAATATGCATGAACAACATTTTCATATTTAAAATTATATCCTTTGATTGCTGTAAACTGATTCACAGAATAATAACCCTATAATTGAATATTCTCATTTATTTCCAAAAAACGTAATAAGGGAAACACAACTTATGAGTTTATTTCTTAAAAAGAGTTTATAAACACATGGAATGTAATCATCTTGAAATACATACGCATTAATATTTATTATTATATAAATCACTTCTTTGTGCCTTGACTTTGCATTCATTAGTGGATTAGGATTTACCCAAGTAGCATGAGATTTAGTTGACTGATACATTCCAATAGAAGATGCTGTGGAAGTACAAAAGCAGTACTTTGGGCTAGACATAGAAAAGGCAAAAAATCACACAATCGTTTTTTAAGTGTGATCTTACTTAGGAGAAATATTATTTTATAGTACTGCCCAAAGTTAGAATCAGTTTTCAGACAAAAATGCTGTGAAGACATGGCCCTTATTTTGTCCAGCTGCTTGTGTGTTACTAGTTCAAATCAGATACCCATTTAACTGAGTTTCTTATATTTTGCAGGGAAAGCCACAGTGATTATGCTTTCTGGTGCATGCAGGCTGTCATCCTTAGGGGTGGCCCCAGGTGCGTTGTGACCAGGGCCGGAGATGGCAGAGGCAGCAAGGATGCCTGTTTCTATAGAATCAGGGAGTGGTTTGGGTTGGAAGGGACCTCAAAGATCACCTAGTTCCAACCCCCCTGCCATGGGCAGGGACACCCTACACTAGACCAGGCTGCCAACCTGCCCCATCCAACCTGGCCTTGAACACTTCCAGGGATGGGGCCTCCACAGCTTCTCTGGGCAACCTGTTCCACTGCCTCACCACCCTCACAGTGAAGAATCTCTTCCTAACATCCAATCTGAATCTCCCCTCCTTCAGTTTAAACCCATTCCCCCCCATTCCCATTCCTGGGACTGCAGGAGGCAATTAGCACTCAGCCCCAGCTGGAATAACCCTGAAGCTACTTTGATGGATGGGGGCTGGCATGAGTTTCCAGCGGCCCCCATGCCAGTCAGGCATTGCTGGCCTTTGGCAGTACTCTCTTCACACCACTGCCTCCAAAGAACCCACTGATGTGAGTCAGCTGCAGAATTGGCTGTGCTTAACTTTTATCAGCTGAGCCAAAACACATAAACAGGCAAAATGCAAGTTTCAGAATCATAAGAAATTCAGGTCACTACTCATATCTCATAGTTAAAGAACTTCCTGTTGACAAATTTTAGCTCCATCTTGGTAATAAATCCTTGCCGTGGAAAATTTTTCATACAATGATCATCAGTCTGTAGCATACATTGGCTGTTTTTAAAGGGTTCCAGAAAAGTTACAGATTTTCATTTCCAAAATTATTTGAATAATTAGAAGTCTAGATTCTTGCGGGGGGAGTGGTGGTGGTGGTGTTTTGCAAAACAGACTTTGTAGTCAAGGCAAAAATCTGTGAATTGCAAATTTCCAAAGAGATTACTTGATGGCTTTGATTGCTTTCCAAGTGATTTTATTATTCTGGAGTGTCATGTAGAAAATAGATGGTATGACACAGCATAAATATTCTGTGACAAACCAAGTCAAGACCGTTCTGGCCTTAGTACCTGTAGAAACTGTAAATACTTAGGTAGAAAACTCTTATTTGTCCAAAATTATATGAGACTGAAAGACAAAATGGAAACTAAATTCCAACGAATGTGTAAGAAAATGTCTTCTGGATTTACCAATCTTTTTCTCACATTTACCAAAATAATATTTCACTTGCAATGTCATGTCTGGAAAACCCCCAGTTTCTTCAGGCCTCATGAAAAATTTCACCACAAAACCCAGAACAAAATACTAAGCTGACATAGGAGTAAATAGCCACAGGTGCTAATTTGTGTCAAAAGAGCATTCAAACTCACTTCAAAGAAAATTCAGCTCTGCCATAGGATTATAGAGCAATTTTAATAGACAAGAGACGCTCAAAGTGAATTCATTTGCTCTGCTGCTCTTTTGCCGTTGGGAAAAGAGGGGTTTATCCAGTGGGACACCTGGAGACTTGCAGGGCTTGCGTAGTTACCACAGTACGGCAGCCACAAATCCGATTGCCACAGGATGGGGTAAGATAGGCTGGTGCTGGGAGAACGGGGCTGAGGAGCTGCCACTGGACAGGGCATTTTTCCATCTTAGGAAGATTTTTCTCAGGCTTTTGAATCAGGAGGTTCACACTTTCTCTAAAAGCAGCAAAGCAACATACTACTTACTGTCCTGAGTCTATAATTTATTGGTATTGGCTAACAACCACTTAGCACTCAATGTGCAATTTCATAGGTAATTAACAATGTCATTTCACCTTGTAGTTCTATTATATGTAAATTAGAGAAGCAGTCTCACTTATTTGCAGTATGAGCTTTGGTTTTGGGCACTACACAACAGAGTTCAGAACCAAAAATTCAAAGAGAAAGAAGGTAAGTGAAACTGGTGTGAATGCCAATAACACAGCGTTCCAGCCTCCTTTGCTTGCAGAACGAGTGGGATGGGAAACGACAAATGTGTGAACCTTCCTTTAAAGATATTGAGAGTGCTTTCTGCATTGGTGCATGATAAACCTGCCAGTAACATTTTTACGGTTATGCAGATAATTATAAGGATACGGGGCATGTTCAGTTGCTGCCCACAACGGAGCCATTTATTGGGTAGATTTCTGGCCAGTGTTGTACTCTGATGAAGGAAGATACTATTATTCACCAGCCTGTTCTGTGTGAGTCATGACGGTTTTCAAACATATGGTGATGGTGTGCTTTGTGGCCCTTCTGCATGTAATAACAAGTGTAACACTGTGTGGGCAGTACATTTCACTTTCATGGCTAATTTATATATATCAGTTGTTGCCAGCTTTCTCCTAGTGTTTATTGAGGCATGTTTCAGTTCCTGTTTACAGTTACATTATTTTCAATACATGGGGTCTGATACAGTACGTAAAGCTGCACTACATACATCTCTGAAATAATTTCAATGTATTTCAGCTTTCATTAAAACATTGTTATTATTTTAAATAGTAAGGAATAATTTTAGGTTAGAATACACAGATTCAAAACCTAAAGTGCTGCATACGGCATGTTTCAGCGATACCCCAGAGCCTCCCCAGGAGACCGTTGTTAACTGATGTGTAATGAACTGCTCCGTGTAATCAAAACACCTCAAACAGCCCAAGTGTTTCAGGTGATGCTGGTGGTGTAGAGAACCATGGCGGCACAATTTTTTTCCTTGAAAAAAATGACTAGAAGCTCTCCTTTCTGTATATTGTACTATGCCCACCTGGCCACCAAAGTCCAAGGTCAAGGAGTCCTCCCTGTCTTCAATGATTTGTCCTCTGAAGCAAAATGGCAGCCTCTGAATATCTGTGATGATCTACATACTGGTGAGGTAACTGCCTTCTCCTTAGCTAGTTTCTGCATAAATTACCTAAATTGAGTCTAGCCTTTTGGCACAAGGAAAGCCTTCAGAACATGATGTGATGCAGCAGTATCTGTCAAACTTGACAAATTAACAGCATCCCCTTGCTGCTTGGGTTTTGTGGGTTTTTTTTTAATATTCTGGTCTCTAAAACACCTATACACAGATGTACGAGGAATTCCTTTCTTCAGAAATCAACACCCACAAGGCTAGTTTCTGAGACTACCTTTCACATCCCCCCCATCCCACTAAGTGTGGATGGGCTAGATTACAGATGGACCCTGTGGAGGTCGTGGGCAGAATTATCACATGGAGGCCAAGTCCTTGTGGCTGTCTAAATCACAGAAGGAGTGGGAATAGTTTGCCATTAGTGTCCTGGTTTCAGCTGGGATAGAATTAATTTTCTTACTAGTAGCTGGTATAGTGCTGTGTTTTGGATTTAGAATGGGAATAATGTTGATAACTCCTGGTTTTGGCTGGGATGGAGTTAATTTTCTTCACAGTAGCTGGTACGGGGCTGCGGTTTGGGTTTGTGCTGAAAACGGTGTTGGTAACACAGGGATGGTTTAGTTCCTGCTGAGCAGTGCTTACACAGAGCCAAGGGCTGTTCTGCTCCTCACCCCACCCCACCAGCGAGTAGGCTGGGGGTGCACAAGGGGTTGGAGGGGACACAGCCGGGACAGCTGACCTCAACTGACCAAAGGGATATCCCACACCATATGGCATCATGGTCAGCATGTAAAGCTGGGGGAAGGAGGAGAAAGGGGGGGATGTTCAAAGTGATGGTGTTTGTCTTCCCAAGTCACTGTTACGCATGATGGAGCCCTGCTTTCCTGGGGATGGCTGAACCCCTGCCTGCCCATGGGCAGTGGGGAATGGATTCCTGGGTTTGCTTTCCTTGTGTGTGCAGGGTTTGCTTTACTTACTAACTTGTCTTTATCTCAGCTCAGGAGTTTCCTCTTTTACTCTTCTGATTCTCTCCTCCATCCCACTGGGAGGAGTGAGTGAGCGGCTGCGTGGGGCACCATTGCCAGTTGGGGTTAAATCACAATAACACCCTGATGTTTTGGTCATTGCTAGGCAATGTTTATACTAAGTCACAGACCTTTCAGCTTCCAGTGTTTTGCCAGTGGGGAGGTGCACAAGAAGCTGGGAGGAGAGTTGATCCAAACTGGCCAAAGGGATATTCCATACCATGTGATGTCATGCTCAGTATATAACTGGGGGAGTTGGCGGGAGGGTGCCATGGCTCAGGAATTAGCTGAGCATCAGTTAGCAGGCGGTGAGCAATTGTGCTGTCCATCACTTGTTTTGTATATTCTGTTATTATCATTATTCCGTTTCTGTCCTATTAAACTGTCTTTATCTCAACCCACAAGTTTCACTTTTTTCCGATTCTCCTCCATGCCATACCGCTGGGTGGGGGTAGCGAGTGCATTGCTCCATGGTGCTTAATTGCTGGCTCTGGTTAAACCATGACAATTAGGAAGGCACAAAGATGATTTAAAACCATTTTCTCAACCCCTTCTCATCAGATTCTTGTTCTACACCTTTTGGAGACTGTCCACAGATTGAATTCTTAAGAATATTTGCTCTCGGGTAACTGAGAGACAAGCCTGCAGAGATAAAACACACCATCCATCCTGTAGGAGTGAATTATGCAATCATCGCCTGAATGTTTTAAGTCTAAGACTTGACAGCAGTGATGTACATACCTTGTTTTCTTCTGTATCATTGTGAAGATACAGAAGAAGTGAAGAGTATGTCTGTGGCATGTCTTTGAACTTAATACCTTTCGATGGATTCCTCTGTGAACTGACAAGAAAATGTTTCATTAAAGCTGATAAAAAGGTAGAATTACAACAGAAAAGATACGAGTTACAACATCTGAAACTGAAGCATAAATTTCACAGTGCATACTTGGCTGTGGGAAGTGGGAGGCAGCAAGCAGAGAGAATTCATACCCAAACCCCTGGGAATAAGGTCATCTCTCCTTATCCTGCATCTGCTCTATTTCCCAGGAGACAGGATGAGGAAGAAAATACCTAGCACAGGCAGTTCTGTTTGCTATTGATTTCTAGAGTGACTCTGCCCTTCTCAGCCCCCTGTACAGTATACCATCCATCTAGCCACAGGCATATTCACAGAAGCCATTTTCTATAGAGACATAATTGGTCATTGGCACAGAAACTGCAGAAACAGTTGTCACACAGCAGACACATTGCCATTTCCCTTTCCCTTGGGGCAAACTGTATTACCATTAATTCCCCAGTCCAGTGCAGCTGAGTACTGCCTTTCGTTTCAATACCCTCTTAACCAAGGCAAATTCCAACAATGAAAAGCAGATGTAAAATGGCCTTTCATAGAAAATGAGGAATTCCAATCAACCTTGGATGCCAAGTGAATTTGGTGTGATTCCATATAGAGTATTAGTTGAGGAGGAAAGGAAAATATTTAACAGAAGGACTGAAAGGGGGATAAGGGTTTGGCAATTACTGCAGCAGGTACAGAAAAGGAATATGTTAAGTGAAAGGGAGGTTCCTGATAAATCAGATAGAAGGAACAATCACTTTCAATAGTGACCACAGCACAATTGCAGCACATTAGGCTCAAGAAAGATGAAGCAAATGGGAGCAGAGAAGGGCAAGTGGAATAATCAGGGAGATGTAGAATCTCTCTTAAAGAGATTAAAGAGTGCAGTTTGTTTAGCCAAGCAAATTGATGGTTAGGAGGGGAGAAAGGCATGCAGGAGCTAGACACGTGAGTGGAGGAGGGACCAGCTAAGAGTGTAACCCAGGGAAGAACCTTCTTCCTCTACGATAATTTAATCAAACATATGAAAGAGAAGTGTTACATCTGCAGAATTCCTTAGAAATGCAAACACGTAGAGAAATGGGGCCAATCACTGGCAAGGGAAAAGAGCTAGAAAGAAATTACAGAGTCTGGCACAGTATCTCTATGTATATATCGCCCTTGAGACTGAACACTGGAGCAGTGAGGTTCTTGGGCACCAAGGGCAAGATGCCTGGTTGGTTTTCAACAGAGTCTAATAATTACATTTAGAAAAAGACCCGATGAAGTGGTTACCCATAATGCCTTTTAGACCTTTGAGACTTAGTTTCCTTTCATCAGTAGGTGCAAATTTCTACTTGGAAAAGGTCACACACAGGCATACACTGGCATTAGCATTTCTTGTGATTGGCATATGTATGAGCTTTAATAAAAAGCAGCATCTTAAAACATCACAACATCCTTCTTTTTACAAAAGCATGTAGCAATCTTCAAATAGAGAGAGTACATCTTTGATATCTCCATGAGGAAGCACCAGTTTCTCTGATGCCAAGAAAATTTATGTCCCAGCCTGTGACTGCCTAATGTTGGTTGGAAAAAGGAAAGCCTTTCTTACACTTTCAAATATTCACGTCTCAAAAAAAAAAAAAAGACAACAGATCTCATACTGTTTCATGACATTATCCCAGATTTACACTGATGTGTGACTGAAATTAAAAATCATAGCCCTCGAGTGGGTTTTTTTTTTAGCGAAAACCCACTTTCATAATGAAACTTGGGAGAATTTAATCAGAAAAAGGTACCTAAAAGTCTCCTTCACCATGGAAAAGCCCCTACAATCCTTACGAAGATTATCAAGGTAAGAGTCTCACCTAATCTAATTGCAAGTAATCTGGCAGCAAAGCCTGATGAGTTAGCAAATCTCCATGAAGGAATGTTGACAGACCATGTAGGTAACAAACAGCTGGTGTTCAAAGAAAGGGAAGGAGATAACATAAGCAGTAATAAAGCAGGCACTTAGAAATCAGAAGAGGTGATCCTTTTGTTTTTTTGCTTTCAGCTAAATCTTCCTGGGTTTGAACACAGACTATCAAAGACTTTGTGTTTGGAAAAGTCTCCCTGTTGTGTCTGTGGAATAAACTTTTTTCCTGGCAATACTGTCCTTGTGCCAAGAGAAAAGTAAAGAAAGGGCGCACAGTTGTCGTCGGGAAGTAGATATGGGGGTGTGAAGTACTGTATTACGCGGAATGTTCTTATTCTAGTAGTGGCCAAGACTGTGATATTCCACCAACAGAGTGGGGGGATTTTTTTTGTTTCCTCTGAGGGATTTAGTACATTTCTGCAATGGTTCAGTGGCTGAGGTAGGTGAATACAGAAATAAATGGAACTTCCTGAGACTCATATGCAGTGATTAATAATTCTCATAACCTTGAATGAGCAACTGAAGCCCCAAGAGAGAATAAACTCACTGAAAAGTGAGTATAGAGGAAGGAAAGGAGGAGCAAAAATGGAATGTTATCCTTCTTGTGTGAGGACTAAAAGTCATGCAGAGTCAGTATGGAGAAGAGCACCTTTCCAAGCTAGAAAGGTGCTGGTAGGCAACTAGCAGCTGACTGTGGAAGATGAAAGCAAGTAAGGAAGGAAGTTGCTTCATCTTTCAAAGAAATAAGAAGTATGGCAGAAGTAATGAAGGAACAGAAAATGCCGGTTGAGCAGAGTAATTATGTGTTGGTGTGAGCATTCCCTCAGAGAGGTGGGAACCTATTCCTTGAATGCAGGGAGTAAAGATACAAGCCTAATTATCACCACAGCTCTCCCTTGCAAACTCTTATACTGTTGGGAATTTAAATTCTTAAAAGTAGGATCTTGGAAAATACTGACAGTGTCTGTAAATTCATATAGCATTAAGTAGTATAGTTTGTCAAAGGTGCAATTCTTGGCTCCTTGATCACTTACTACTTTGAAGACAGCAGTGGAAACTGGGATATATAAATATAGCTGTGTTGCTGAAATTGTCTAGTATTTTTCTTTATGTTCACATTAATATTGACATGCAAATTCTCTAATAGTTTCTAGCTTTCAAGTGGTTACTTTAACTGCATTACCTGAGGATTTTGAGTGTTTTTCATAATAGAACTGTTTTAAAGCTAATTGAATGGGCTTCTTAAACTTTTCAGTCAGCACCTTTGGGCTTTAATAATAGATGGGAGATGAAAAGAATTCTGGTTAGCAAAATGTCAATGTCCAGCACAAGCATCCTGCTGTTCAAAAAAAGTAACAGAAATTAACTAATGAAATGGCCTGTTAAGAGTTGAATTAACACTGCATGCTTTATCTCCTTGTTATTTCTCTGTGGATAGAAGACAGCAGGGAAAAGCACACTGGCTTTCATTTGTTACAGCTTTTTAGAAATCCTTGTGACTCTGAAAAAGAATTCACTTGAATGTAAATAAACCTTATTGACTTGGGAAGCAAGATCACAGTCAGTGTTTATTTTACCTAGGACTTTAACGCCGTGCCCAACAGCGGGGTCCCGATGGTGTGTGCAGGCTTCTGGACTACGACAGTGAGTCAAGGCAAACAAAATACAGTCCTTTTACTCCAAAGTGCCTGCACTCCCTGACCACAAGGTAGCTCTGCATGCAGTGACTGCACATACGCAGGAAGGAGTTAGGCTAAAATTGTGTCTGGGCCTGCATACTTCACACTTTTGACCCTTGAGTTCTGATTTTTATGTTTCCTCTTTTCCATAAAGGACGTTTCGGTAGGAAATACAGGCTAAAAGCATATGCAACTGTCAAGTGATTGTGATGAAAAGGCAGACAGGTTGCTGAATGTGGCCTTTCAATATTTATTATTGCCAGGATGCTTTTAAACAGCACTTTAGCAGCAGTTGAAATTATTCCAATGCAGTGCTTTATTGTAGCCCATATTTATAAAATGAAGTAATAGATTTTAACGACTGTAGGATTAGATTTAAAAAACTTTTGTCTTGTTTGGAGGAAAGATCCTCTAAGTCACAAGGATTCTTTATTTTAATAACAATGGTAAAATAAAATGACTGACACTTCTTAATTTAAGTGAACCTGTATTTCGTTATAGAGGCTTGCTCTATTTGTGGATATCAGTTAACCAAATTTTAGTTTGCTGCATGTATTTCTCACACTGTTGCACCTCAAAAATGTAAGAGCTTTGTGCTGCATTAGTTGAACTGTTTGCTTTTTTCTCTCCCACTGTGAATTACAAACCTCCCTTTCTTCTGGGAGAGCAGGAAAATGGATATACTGACAGTAAAGAATAAATAAACAGCATTATAAATACTGTGTTTTGGGGGTTTGTTTTAATATCCACTCAGATGTCTGCAGAAAATCATGGTGACCTTGTTGGTGGCAGACAAAGAATATTCTAGAGACAGCATGTCTAGATCATTTCATCCTAAAAGCTGGACATACAGCATAAACTAGTTCCCTAAGAGAAGATGGAAATCTGGGCAATTAATAGTTTTTACTACTAGATGAACTTGGATAATTCTTAGGTAGATGGGACAGGAAAAACAAGATCCAAATAGAGATGAACTCTGACGACATTTCAGGTCAGGCAGAAGCTTGAGGAAGAAGCACGCTCACCATGTCTTTTCTGTGTCTATCTTCTGGTGTGTGCCGTAAACAGAGGGGAGTAATACTGCGCTTCAGTTCTATTGAGCTAATCAACCTTCCTGCAGGAGGGAACTTACAGTCTGTGCTGCTTATGTGGGAAATTGCCAGCATGCATATACTTGATTAGCCAGGGTATTATGAATCAGGGTCATAGCTGGAGTAGTTGCTTTGTTCAGAGATGCTCAGATCCCTCGGGTAAAGCAGCTAATTGCAGGAAATCTTTTAAAGCAAATGTGTGATAGGAAGAAAGCAATGCATATAGTTTATTCAAAAGACAGGAGTGGTTCCTTTGAATCACTTCTCTTGCATAATTATGTAATTAGGGCATGTTCTATTTTTAATTAAATCTCTTGCATATTCATGAAAATACTCTGAACCTGTGGACCAATCGACATGTAGTTTGTATAAAGGAAAATGTAGTTTGTACAAAGGAATGCCCTTCAATCTTTTTTTCCCTTTCATATCACCGTGCAAACCCATATTTCACATTATTATGCATAGTTAGCCTGTATTGCCTGTCAAAACTAAAGTATTACAGTAAACCATTGCCAGGGAAATGTTTTAAGTGGAGCTGAAGAACACAAGAAGCTGCTGCTTTGAAATACTAGTATCACAATGGTTTTTCATCGGACAGCTTGGCTTGTGTAAGGTATCAGTCAGTGAGTGCTGTTCGGAAGGTACGCTTCAGTCCCTCCTGCTTTTCAAATCCAACAGTGACTCTCCGTATTTGCAGTCTGAAGACAACCCATGTTCCTCTAATTTTATTTTGTTTCTTGTGGACTTCTGTGACTCTTCCTGTTCTTCTGCCTCTGACAACAGCATTAGCTTTGATCACTCTTCTGTCTTCCTGCTGCTTCTTAGATGTCTTGCTTTCTCACCTCACTCCTGTTCTCCCACCCGCCATTTTGTAGACTTGCTCTACATGTGAGGGCAAACATGTAATACACTGCTTTCCTTGTGTATTCTAGATATTAGCATTTAGGTGAGGCTGCACATTTTGATCTACAACTATACATCCATGTTTCCACTAGTTTATGATTCACACCCTGTATGTACTGCAGGAGTTACACAGGCAGTTGGACTAGATGATCATTGTAGGTTCCTTCCAAGACAACTATTCTATTCTATGTGGAGCTCGGATGATAATGCACCATAATATTCAACCCAGACGTTAATAATGCTTTCATGAAGTCAGCCTGTCACTGTTCCCTGATGATTTCCAATGTAAATTTTACTGCTTTGCTGTTCAACTTTTTTTTATTTTTTTTTCATCTCAGACCTCAGTTCCTTCCATTTTTCGTTTCTGGACTTACCTTCTACCTAGTGGAACATAAAGCAACATGAAAAAAATACTGTGACTGTTCCTTCTTCTCTAGCAAGAGCAGGAATGAAATTGGAAGCTGCAATGAATTAGTTCTTGTAACAAGTGCCACCGAGTTCTCATCGAAGTCCTACTTTTTATGCGTAGACCTGTAGAAGAGCAGGAATCTTTCACTTATTCAGTGTGGAACAAAGGCAAGAGCACTGAAATACGTTAGCAGCACATAATTAGCCCTATGGGGGGACCCAGCCTTCCCCACAGAAAGTGTACTCCAGCCTCAGATCCCCCACATAACTTGCACTGTGAGCTGCCTGCATGCTGTAGAGCTTGTCATGGGCACTGGCCCGGAGGTTCTGCTCAACACCTCAGCCGTGAGACGGAAGGATCAGTTTTAGAAGTCCTACTGCCAGCCTGCGTAACAGAAACAAAACCCTGAACTTCTTTCCAGGACACTCAGACCAACCAACACGAAAAGCATCTGCGGCAGCACCCCACTCTGGAGCAGAACCACAGCCGTGTAACACAACGTGCCCCAAGTTCTGCTCTCCGCTGATGCCCGCTTTGGCAGAGAAGGCCTCAGCGAGGCTCAGCATGGCCTCTGCCCGTCCCGTCGGGCAACGTCAGTGCTGACCCCTTTAAGGCTTTGACTCAGCACCCCTCCTGCCCCTCCCAGGCGGGCGCCG
>VWZZ01003752.1:202672-265963 GCA_013399095.1 Psophia crepitans | reverse complement strand
CGGCGGGGATGGGGATCGGCTCGGCTTTGTCCCCTTTCCTCGCCGGGCTCCGTTCGGTGCTGCGGCTCGGGCCGGGCGCCGCCCAGGGAGGGACCCCGGGCCTCAGCCGGGCTGAGGGGAGGCTGCCGGGCTGAGGGGAGGCTGCGGGCCTCGCCCCTCTTTCATGGGCAGCTCGTTCCCGTCTGGCGTCCGGCGCTTTGTTTTTACTCCACGTACTTCGCCTGGGTGGTTTATTCTGCTGCTAATTCAGAAACGGAGAAAGAAGAGGCAGGGGCAGCTCTGTCTTGGGTTTTGTAAATAGTGACCGGATTTATATGCTGTAGGTCACCGACCGTGCTGTAGTCTGGGGGGACTTAGGTCTTGTCTGGATTTCTACACCTCTAAAATAAGGAGGACAAGCGTTGGTTAGGAGCACGTTATTCTAGCAAAATGACATGAATGCATAACTGACAACTGTATCTTTAGGGTGGAGATTAGACGCTTTAAAATCTTATTTGTTCTGGCTTCGTGTTTCTAATGTTTTTAGGTAACAAGATCCTTGATTTGTAGATCTGCATAGCACTTGTCTGTAATCACAGCAAGGAACTTCTCAACTCTGTATTGAATCCTGTGTTCTGAGTATATTGAAGCATATTTTAATGACCAAAGCAGCATCACCCAGTGTAATGCCTCCGCCTGCCTGTTTGAAGGCTACTAAATCATGATGGTGCTCTTAGCTTTTTTTTTCTTCCCCCTGCTAATGATGTCCATTAGTGTATGTGCTTTAAGTGTGACAGCAGTACTCAAGTACTGCACATGGAATCAGAATGCAGAATCAGAAAGTAAAAAGAGCTAGAAAAAAGTGAAAGTTTGTCTTCATAGTTGGCTTTCAACAGCAAAATGGTGAGCAAATGTCACTCATAAAATATTTTAATTTATATATAAACATACATTAAATGAAGACTATTAACATGTAATTTTAGCGTTCTTACAATTGGCGGAAGGTTTAGTAACAATTAGTGTAGGAAGTAATTGTCTCTTTCACTTCCACTTTTGTATTTGCAGTTCACTTACATAGGAAACTTATGCTCCAAGAGTACTGTGAGCTAAAAAGGAACCTTCGAGATTTAGGCAGTCTAGCATTTTAATTAAAAAAAAACAAAACAAAAACCAAAAAACAAAACCCAAAACAAAACTCCAACAAAACTAAATCCAGAACCTTTTTGAATGCACAATTGATTTTGAGCTCTTTTGGAAGATAGCTGTATTTTAATTGATTATGAATTCCAAAGCTTCAGCGAAACATGATAGAGGATACTGTAGCCCTAGGATTATAGATACAATTGAAAGTAACACATTCAGCATTTACTGGCAGCAGAGAGAAAGCTGATCCATCTGGTGGTCCTGAGCAGAAGACCTTGTATGCTTTAAGTCACTGGCACAATTCTTTTTCTGATTGTGTGGCTTAAGAGAACCTTTTTGTGACATTACAACAGATATGGAGAACTCTAGCAGTTCCGTTTAGATATGCATTTTATATAATGCAGAACCATGTGAGTAAATGCAGGGAATTTAAATTGTCAGTTCGTGAAACTCGCATAACAATGCAGTATCACTTCTGCATCATGTTGCAGTTAAAGTTTGGCAGCCTTTCTGTTTCCACAGGATGATGATGGAACTGGACAATTCCAGTAATGAGAAATTCTAACAGCAATTCGAGCTTAGGTTCCCATTACTTTCTAATCAAAGAAAACATGTTATCATATGTAATTGAAAAGAGAATAAAGTTACCCTCCAAAAATCTCATGAAATAGCGTCATCTACTCTGTCAAATTACTGAGATATGCTAACAGAGCCTTATTAATGGAAACTGAGTTTAAAAAAGGTCTGTGTTTGACAAAAGAGGAATTGCATACAAAATTGTGAATTAAGTTTGCAGGATTCTAGAATATGATCTTCTGAATGTTTTTGACTTCCGAGAATTAAAATAATCCTGTACAGACATTTAAGGCATGTAAAAGCAATTGCTGCTTCCTCTGTTGATGAAGAACTTACCACGATAGCACTGGAAAACCCTCACATGTGTGCTACTGTTCTGCAGTATACATATCTCTTTGTACATCTGTCTGTCTATTTGTGTATACACAAATATACCTTCATAAGTCTCTAATTGGGAGTTTGGGGAAATATTGTAGCCACATATTCAGTTCTGAGTCCATTTAATGCAGCTTCGGTTTCTCATTGAGACGTGGGCTTGTGCAGTTACTCTTTCATCTCTTCCTCTGGATTCTCTTGCAGGCATGCAATTGGATTTATTCTGCGGTTAATAACATCTCTTCAGATGCATAGCTCATGATTATTTTTAAACTTAATTCAGTGTACAAATACTTTTTAAAAATAATGTTTATCTAAGAGGAGGGAAAAACAAAGAAATTTGGGTAAATTCATAAATAAGCAAAATATAGTTCTGTATTTACTGTTGAAGAGCATAGTAGCAGATAGCAATGGGCACAAGCATGCTAGGTCTATTTAAAGAAACACCTCTTGCAGTCTGTCTGCCTCCAGGGTGTTGTTCAGTGTGATACAACTATCATAAAAATGGACCAATTTCATCATCGTTGCAATGAAGTGGTTAGTCACAGGCTCTTCTCTTAATCCAGCCTGTATAATATGTTGTGTTTCCAAAGTATTTTTAATTTTTTATAACAACATCATCTTTACCTTGACCGAAGTTTAGAAAAATGTTTCTTTTCAATGTTAACTCTCCTTTTCCTTAAAACAAAAGCGTGATACACATAATGTATAAAAGATACTTCGTTGTAACCAAGTATCAGTCAAAGACAGGTTGTCCGCTATGAAAAGAAACCTTTTTGACTTCAAAATGGAACTGATCATAATAGTTATGTCCTAACTCACAGTCAGCTTTAGGTATTTTTTGAGGTATTAATAGTTTAATTAATAATAAGTGGTTTTCCCCAGTAATTTCTTTAGTGAGATGTTTTCCTTTCTGAAAGCAGGCTGTAGAAATAAGTGTGATTCCTTTGAAAAATTACTTAATAAATGCCTGACCAGAAAAAGGTGCACTTAGGCTGGTTTAGATTTGCTGCGATGCTTTTGTTGCCTTCATCTTAAGGGATTTAAATTGGGTGTTTTGGTAGAGTGTCAGAGCCAGAATTACAGATGCTTTCAGTGATGGAGACATTATTTCTATAGGGTTTTGTGTGAGGTGCTTTGCAGGCATCAGGCATAAGATGACACTATATTTGGGGTTTTTTGTGCTAGATAATTAATATGTTCAACAAGGACAGGCCATAGTGAATAGGCAAGCATGAGAACTGAGGATTTGTGCTTCCATTACCTGTAATATATTTGGCAATGTGAACAAAGATGTTCTCGGAGGATGAACATTAAAGCACAGTTAAGACTAGATATGCTAATTTCTTAAAAAGTATAAAGAAAATCAGTCTTTGATAATTGACAGTTTCTTCAGATTCACTCAGCTAAGAAAACAGATGCAAGTAATAATATCTGTGTGTTGATTTAATCACTGTGTCTTTGAATCCAGCTTATCTCCCATGGACTCGGCTGTTTATCTTTTTTTAGTGCAATCAGAAACGATCTCTACTCTGGAAGCTGTGTTTCGACATGTACATAGAATTAAATAGAATTTATTTTGTCAAATAATTATTGTTGGTCATCTGTCTTGTTCAAAATTAGGAAGCATGGGATAATGTCATCTTCTGTTCCAAATATGCTTTCCCTCTGTTGCCTTCTTAAATGTACAGATTTTTTACATGTTTCTTCAGTATCAAGTCTTGCTTACAGGTAGAAGCAATCAAATACCTTTTTGGGGTAGACTTAAAAGTGAGCAGTTTCCTATTTCAGTTCTTCTGTAAATGCCTGCCATAAAACCCATTAATTGTGTTAAGATTGTGTTTCTGGGATTATGTCAGAACTATAGCTGATTTTATGAAATTTTTAAGTGAATAGAGCAAAGGATGTAACCAGTCTAGTCAGCAGTACTGCTTTCTGTACGTATCAGTAGGGTTGGGGTGGTGGCTAGTTACACCCCTCTTACGTACCCACGCAAACCATTTAAAAAGTAATGTTGCACTAATTAACCGTTTGGAAGGGCAAGAAATGTCTGAAAAAAAGCTGAACTTTTTGGTACTACTTAAAAAATTGTATTTAAAAATCAGTCTTTTTAAAGGACAGTACTTACATTTTTCAGAATTATCAGGTAACTGTTACCTTAATTCTTAGTAATTTGTATTACAAACATTCATGTTATATTCATAAAATATTTCTTAAATCCTGTGCTGCTATCCTCTTTGGCAGCATATTAGCAGTAATATTTATAGTATTCTAATATTGTGCTTTGTCTGGAGACAGCACAAGCAGTTAAATTAACGAAAAATTTAGGATTACTTGCAACGTGCTATTAATTGTGCACGTGTGCCATTCCACAGAGTAGAGGGTGGTGGTTTTCAACTTTTGAAGGATTGTAGTGGCTGCATTCCTGCAATATATCTTGAGTTTGCTCCTTCCAGCTGACAGAGTTGAATGATTTACAAAGCATCTTATACAGATTTACAGACTAGCAGGGGAGGAGGGGGGTTCTGTCTTGGGGGTGGTTCTGCTTTGCCCTTTTTTTTGTTTTCTGAATAGAATATAGTGTTTAATATTGAAAGCTTTTATGGCTGTTCCTTTATCAAACAGTTATCAGGCTGAATAGTGTAGGGAAGTCACAGTTGTGTCTCTCTTCCAGCTTGAGCAGCTTCCATTTCAGGGAGATCGCTGTTACTCTCTCATCCCTCTTTGCCACAAGTGGATTTTACTATATCCTCACCTTTAACACTTCATTTGTTCATGTGCTTAAACTGAATTTTCCTCCCCCCAATCATATTTAGTGTGTGTTTAGGGGGAGAAGCCTTGGTTAAAAAAGTGGGATTCCTCTCCCCATGCTGCCTAGAGGAGGTTACAGGTTTGAGAGAGGACAGCAACCTCCTAAAATGTTGTTGTTAACAGAACAGTAGTGTATAACCAATGTCTAAGGATATGGTTGAACTTGTGTTCGGTCTCAGTGCTGGTTTGTATAGTTTCACACTTCTGCCGCTTGTTCTGTGTCCTCATTCTGTTAACACAGCTCGCTGCATGGCAGCATGGCAAAATAGGTGTATTTTGGGTGTGTTTGTGTCCTGGACCTGGACTTTATTCTTTGCTGTCTCCTTGCATCTGACTGAAAAATAATCCAGGAAAAGGCACAGATCTTTGGTTTGATTTATTATGGACAGGAGTGCTTGTGCTGGGGTGATGGAGGATGAGAATGAAATGTATGGCTGCATGAGGAGCATTACTTCTTATCTCTGATCATAGCCTTAGTGTGTGAATGCCCATGGTCTTGCATTTGCAGGTAGCCAGACCAGATGATTCAATGGCTGTTTCTGTCCCTAGTTCCTCTGTGCATTGAAGGCAATAGTGTGTGGAAAATAGAAGAATGCAGTATTGTTTATATTTATAATTTCCCTGGCTGTAGCCCGGTTTGGTATAATGAATATTGCTGTGTTGAAATATGGAGGTCATGGAGTACAGGAATAGTGATGATGTTGGGCGGTGTGCCACCACACATGATAGTGACCTGGAGATCTTATAAGAGGTATGAATGAACGAATCCTCAGGAAGACAGGTTAATTCTGAGGAGTGGTGTATATGGTGAAGGTTTGATGTGTGAACCCGTTCACTGTGCCTGCTGTAATGCAGAATTATATTTAACAGGTTGTGATAAAACTGCTCTGTAGGGTTCCTGTCTGGGACTATTCTGCAGTGCAGAACACTGGTCTTTGGTGGGCATTCTGGAGGGCTTAAGAAATCATGGAGGGATGATGGATGAGATTTTGTTATGGTACAGATCGATGTCTTAGCCAGATGTCCTCATTTTTCAAAGATTTGTTACTCATGCTGTATCTTTTGAAAAGGCAAGAAGCACCACAGGGTGACTTTGACTTAGTGGCCCAGTAATTTGCTGTTAATTAATTACATCTACTTTCTGTTGTTCAGAGAAGAGGTAAAGGCAGATTAATGATTCAATTACTCTGCTTTTAAGTCTTTTTATTATTATTATTGTTAGTATCAATTACAGAATCACAGAATTCCTCTCACACTACTTTTAACTTAAAAACTATGTGCTGCATGTTGATTTTAGAGCAAACTTAAGTGAGTAACAGCAATATTTTAATGTCAGAAAAAATTTCTAAGTTTGGAATTTGTGCAGAATGCAGGTAGGGAGCAAAGATGCCCAGCATATTTCTGAAAGCAACAGCCAGTGGGGTTTGAATTACAGTGCCTGCCTGTAGTTTGTGTGGCCGTTGAATCTTCATCCCCACCCAGTTGTTATGTTAACAAATGGCCTGGAAATATTCTTGCTGGCTTTTTTTTTCCCTTTTCATCTGTCACGCTAGTGCCGTTACCACAGCTGGTATCTGAGGAGTTCCAAAGGAGCACCCAGTGGCCCAGCGGTAACTAAGATATAAATCATGAATGTGAAAGATCACTGAGAGGTGGCTAAAACTATGGTTCGTTCCTGAGGTGTGAGTGCTCCGAACGTTAAGCTGACAGTGTTGGATGCTGGGTTAGTTCCTGCTGTGCTGCTCTGTACCTCCTGGCCTGGTAGTTTGAGACCATCTAAGGAAGCCCTGCAGATTTATAGAATGGAAATTATTCCCAGCCTTACAGCTCGCTGCTGTTGTACCTAGGAAACAGTCAGTGACACAAGGTTATTTTTCTAGACCATTGCATCATCTGTTATGCTTTCTATGAAATGAAGTTTGCAAGTATTAGTCTGGTAACTGTGATTGCCATTGAAAGTGTAAATTTTGATGTAATATTTAATGGGGTAGAATTAATTCCGTCTCAATACTAAGGTTAGTACCTGAACTGTTTAGCTGTGTAACTGTCTTTCTGTAGTCATTTTGGAAGAATTAGATTAATGGGTTTGGATTTATTTTTTTTAATGGGAGGCTAAGCAGGTGAGGGGCTATTTTCCCTAAAGCTTGAAGAGAGACTGCACAGTTTGTGCATCTTAATGTGAACTGTTGCATAGCTTCAAAACCAGATTTAAGGATTTGTTAAACCTAAAGGCAAGTGTGTGCTGAACAATGTTAATGGATGTTCCTTTTATATCTGCAGAAGAAATTGCTGTTTTTCTCATTTTGATTGAAATAACCCTTCTCTGCAATGTCCTCAAGCATATAAGAGCAACATAATCTGTACTCACAGTAAATTGTCAGCAAAGCTCCTCACGTAGATCTAATAATATGAGGCAAGATGTGGCCTCCTCTGCCCTTCCTGCATGCATTTTTTTAATGGTTATAGGTATGCCATAAAAAGTAGATTTGGTAAAGATTATAGGTCTGATGTTAGTAGAGTGGAAGCTGATGGGGTTTTTAATGTATTATGGAGTCTGAATTGATGGGAACCTTCCTGAGCTAAGTGCTATTTAGAGTTAAGATAAATAGATAACAGAAATGAGTGCTTACTCTGATTAGTCAATAAAGCCGTTCTTGTCCAAAAATAACAATGCAAAAATGAAAGAGCTAGAGTCAAGCTCAAAAAATGTTTTGTCTACGCTATTGACAGCTTAAAATTGCAAGACATGTAACTTTGAGAACTCTCTGATGTTACTGTACCTCTCTATTCTAGTCCCAGAGAGATACTCTCACCAGCTACAATCAGTCTGTTAAAAATGTCTTATCAAGACTCAAGGTTCACTGAAGACATGGTTGCACAAGTTGGCATGTCCATGAAGAGCCAAGTGCCATTTTCACACAGAACTAAATGTAGATTCTTGGAATATTGAGGGTAAAAACTGTGGAATTTGGTTATGATGATGGATTTGTAACTCAAATTTTCTTGACAGTATTTCTTTAAAAATATAGTCAACGTTTCCTTTCAATCCTCTTAAAGTAGGTAATTTATGAAACTTGTCTTCGTAACTACAAAACACTGAACTGCAATGCATTTTTTTTAATAATTAGCTTTGATTTTTCCTGATGTATCTTTCATGCTTGTGACAAGCGTTTTTAGTAACTAAAGGTAAATATAATGACTTTTTAAATGACTCAACTTCTGCCTTCTGATGCATTTAAGTATGTTTATTCTGTCTTTATGTAACTACTCTTAGTACAGTCACGATCATTTTGTTAAGATGCTCCAGTGAGGTGGGCTTTGTGGTCGTAAGCACAAGGCAAATCCTGTGTAGCCCAGGCTGGTGTATTGTGTCAGTGTTTCAGTGAACAGGCAAAATCCTCTGCTTTCCTGAGGGCTGTTGGTGGCTGCTTATTAGTGTTTATTAGTGCTCACAAGAAACTAAGGAAGTGCCAGCTTTGAAGAAGATCAACAGACGCTGTTTGCTGTTGACACAGCAGTAATACAAAAAAAGAGACAACTCCCTTGCCCCAAGGGATAGGAGACACTGCGATTTGCAGCCTGTGTGCCTTCAGAAATTGCATGGACATAGCTGAAATCAACAAGTTGACATTAGAGCTCTTTGCCCAAGACTACCAAACAGTGGGACTGGTTTGTGTTCCATTTTATTATTCTGGAAAAGAGTGGGGTTTTGATCTTGCCACACGTCTGAGGATATTAAATAAGTAAGTTGTTTCAGATTTAGTGTAAGGAAGGTAGTACATACCACCAACCTGTAACAGATAATAGTAGCCTTGATTAACAAAGAGTTAATATAAGCATGTACCTTCCTGAAAGTGTGGCTTTTAGTGTAGTTCCTTTAGCCTGGGTCTACAAATCTGCCTTAGACACACGCCTGTCAGATGTCTCTTGCACTTGCTTCAGTTTTGACAAAGAGTAATCTCTGATGTTGCTACAAATGCATGGGAGGATCTTAGTTCCATCAGACTTCGTTTGAAACCTGAGATGTTGGAAGGACTCGGGAATGTACACAGAATAGATTTTTCTCTTACATGCTTATGATACGTGTGGACTGATTGTAAGATCCAAACAGATGCCATGTTTCAGAGGAGGAGTAATCCACTGTGATTTTAGGATAAGTCCCTATTCTGTGTTTTAATCACTATCTATTTTTAGTGCTTCAGAAAGGTAAAATGTAGTGGGTGAGTTAGGCCAGAAGGAGAATGCTTTCCCTTGATTCCTTTCACGTAAATAATGGGGGTAGATATAGTAATGGGGAGTGCATATCATCTGGGGGTCTCTGTCTGCTGCAGTATGTGAGCAGAGGTGGGATGTGGCAACGATCTGCGGCATTATGGATTTCTAGATATGGCTGAATCGAAAAGATACATTGGAAATAGATGGTCAGGTCATCTAGATTGTCTGCAGTTAAAAGGGTACAGATTTGACTGTATCGTGGTAATTGAAATTCTAGGTAGTAGCTAGTGTTTATTCAGTGGAGTACTGTCAAGGGACTGACACCGTAATAACCTTCTCTTTAAGAGGAAGAATAATTTGTGTAGTTACAGGACGCATGTATACCACTGGATACTTTTGCACTGTGTAAGGATTTCTTTTTTTTTTTACTGAATTAACTGTTTCAACAGGAAATCCTAATTTAATGAAAGTGGTTTACTTGCTACAGAAGAAGGAAGGCTGAAAGTACTGGGAATTTTTTTTTTGGCAGTTATCCTTGAAATGTGCAAAAGTGTTTATTTCAAAATATAGTGTTGATTGTTACTTACAAAAATGCAGATACAATTGCTAAGAAATGGTATACGCTTCATTAGTGTTGATGTAGCATGCTACAGAAATCTAAATAGAAGGACTCCACAGCAGTGCAAGTCTTCATAGCTTGTGCTTTTTCAAAGGGAGTTGTCAGCATCGCCCCTTGCTACAGGTTTTATAGGACCTATGTTTGCTATCATCTCTTTTATTAGGAGATATAATTTGTTAGCCTGCTTTTCTACATCATAATTTCTTAATCTTCCAAAGAATCCAAAGATTTCCCCCTGAAGCACCTGGCAGTCTTAATAGAAAAACAATAGCCACGTTAGCCTGGTGGAAATCTCTGCTAGTCTTCAAGTTTTTTGATGTTTTACAGATTTTGGTCAGGCTGTTCTATGTTATTCTGCATTTCTACCAAAATCTGTGGCTTTATCTTTATAAATACCAAACATTTTCAAAGTATGAGTGTTTGTCCAGTTTGCTTACCAACACAGATGTGTTGTGGTGTTAAAGCCATAGGTTAAATTACAAATATGATTCTAAGCTTTTCTTAGGATATGTGCCCTTGACATGAAATGATTACAAATGTCCTTTTTACTGTATTTATGCATACCTTCAATTTAAACCAAGTAGTAGGGCAGATTTCTGCGTTCAGGGTTAGCTGTTGGTTGATGGCTGACAAGTTTGTTGGTTTTTTTTAAAATTCAGGTGCTTACTAGCTGGAAGTTGATAGAAAAAGTGAGTGGAAAGGCTTCATTCTTTTTTTCCCAACCATGTTGTGCATTCTGAAGGGCTTCTCGTAGCTTAAAGTTGGCTGCTAGTCGTGTCCAACTCCATCTTCTCACCTGCTTCTGGTCAGTGATTTACAGCCTCCAGTATGTGCTGCAAATTGTTCTCACTGAGTTATTTTTATGGTAGCCTGTATAGATATGTGCTCAATTGTGAAGACACTTTTCTGAGACGCTATCTGGAAACCTGAGGCAGTACAGAAGGCAGCAATATTCTGTTTATAGAACTGGGTCAGGGGATGTACCTTAAGTCTGACCTCTGACAGCACACTGTTTGCAGGTGCAGGTCAAGATTTTCTGTTCTGCAGAGTCATGTGTGGATTCAAATACAGTATAGTGAAAGGAGTGACAGATAGCTTTGGCAGGTCAGCTACAGACCTGCATTTGTCAAGAGGTACAAGCTACTCTTTCTTTTGTGGGGTTCGAGATGAATGTATTGGAATGAAATTCCTGAGCATAAAGAATAATGTTAATTAAAAGGAGGGCAAGTCAGAAAGATAATGATTATAAATTTTCTTATGTTAGGGAATATGACTTGTGATAGCAGAAATAGCCTCACAGAGAAAGAGAAATTAACATCTTCGATTAAAAAAAATATGAGTAACCATTGTTCTTACAGACTTTGGGATTTTTGGCTGTAAACCATAACAGCAATACCTTCAAACTAGAGTGTTTCTTATCCGAGTCCTTTTACGAATACCTTTCTAAGATATACGAAAGACATCCGTAGGTGATGTCTCCTTCTCTGGAGACATTCAAAACCCGACTGGACGTGTTCCTGAGTGATGTGCTCTAGGTGGCCCTGCCTTGGCAGGGGGGGTTGGACTAGATGATCTTTCGAGGTCCCTTCCAACCCTTGTGATTCTGTGATTCTGATTCTGTGATCCTCACCGTTTCTGCTTAGCGTGTGTCGCTGCGCTGCCTCGTTAGGAAGGGGTGCGGGCAGTGCGGTGCTTGGCGTGCTACTCGTGTCCCTTGGCAGGCTGGTTTTCATCTCTTGCCCTTGTTGGTGACTTTCTTTTTGTGCTTGGAAGGCTTGTGATCTTAGGAGGGTTGTTTGAGAAGGCAGTTTTCCACATTATGAAGATTAGTGGTTAAAGCAGCTCATAGTGTTTCAAGATGGTGCGTTCCATGATGTAATGAGATGTGTTCGTGGTCTGAACAGGGAATTAATGACTTGTAATTTGTAGCTAATGCAAAATGAAACAAGTGCACGCCAGATGTAGGACGCTGAGCCTTGCCATTTAATTAAAGAAAAACTAAGAGTGAAATTAGGGTTAAAAGCCTAGAATAAACTCATTATTGTTATGAAACAGTGAACCGATAGGTGCATATTAGCGATACAAACAGCTCAAATTAGTGTATACTATGTATGTATAGCATTTGGGGAATTTGCAGTGCCTGTATGTGACAGGGCCTGTAGGTATGGCTTGTAGTAGCTTTTACTGTTAGGAAGATGATTGACTCTTTCTTGTATGCAGACACATTATTCTGTAATTTTCAGATGTCCTGCCTGCTTTCTGTATATTCAGAGGAAAAAGGTTAAGGGGAAGTTGACCTGCCACAGTAGTTTACAGACCTTTTTTTTTTGTTTTTAAAATTGTATTTTAAAACAGTAATGATCAGACACTAGATACATTAAAAATTTATCTTCCAAGCTTTTAGTGCTTGAAACCTGACTATTAAATAATGAAAATATCAATGCTGAGAAAGGGAACTCTTAACAAGGAAATAAAACCCATAGAACTGTTTTATTTATTTATTTATTTGTCTTTAGAACCCATACTAATCTTCAGTAAAGGACAAAAAATAGTCTTGTGGGTTTCTTAGAAAAATGTTCTTCCATGGTAAGTTTTCCTACGTAAAGAAGGATTCATATGATTATGTATTTGGCTCAAGAATTCCTTGAGGTGATCTTTAGGAAAATGTTGCTTTTAAAAGAAATATCTGAGTAGGAAAAGCTATTTATGTTTAAGAGATCCTTAAATACGAGTTGAAAAGCTTAAGTAGCTAGATCTGATGTGTGTGTCCATAGGAGATTTTAGGCACAAACTGTGATGTCAGCATTACTACTGCGATTGGTTCAAAAGTTCTATGGGTAAGAAAATACTTATACAAGCAACTTAAGTGGCTGCATGTTTAAATCAGTTTATGATGACATTATCCCAATGGTTATATGACTGAAAGACAGTAGGCTTGGCGCTGTTTTCTGTATGCTTTCTTTGGTTCAGATTCTTGCTATTCTCAATCCATTTCTTGGGTTGGAGTTCATGGTATAAAATTCTGCAAAAACCTCTTTAGTAGGTATCATTGTAGTACATTTTATGTTGATCTGTCCAAGTTCATTAATTTTTGTGTGTTTGAAGAAAATTGCTTGATTTATTATTTTTTTTTAAAGTCTTGGAAAGTGTTAAGTGACTTTTGTACTTTGGCATAGGCTATGTTGTGGTAAATAAAACAGGAAGGTAATACTTGAGATCTACACAGGCACATATTTAATACAATATATGAATTGATTAAGCCAGCCGGCTAGTCGGTAACTCTGGCTGCACTGCGTGTTTTTTCCCCTCATCCAAAGTTCTGTCTTTGTGCATCTTAATTTTTTTCTTTTGTTTTCAATTGTACACTGAATTAAAAATTAGTATTTGAATCTAGAATTCTTGCCCTATCACAGGTAAAATTTGCAGTGCAGTAGACTGTATACAGGATAAAACTGACAGGAGTTTAAGAAGCCTTTGACTATGCCTTCTTATTTTCTGTAGGGAAAAAATTAGAATTAACATGACTGAAAAGTGACAATAGAAAGGCATGGTAGGCTTTGTCTCTTTCCTTTTGCATACATGCATGTCTACTTCCTGCATACAAATTTAATTGTTTTGCTTCCTTTGTGGGGTTTGCTGCCTCTGGTTATGCAAAACTAATTGTATGATTGTGTGTTCAAATATGGTCTTGTTTGATGAGTAGGTAATGCCTTTGTGTAAAATAGGGTTTTTTTTTAAAAAATCGTGGAGGTAGCACCACACCTCCATGCTACTCCTAAAGGATTATAGATATTTATTTATTAAAGTTACTCCTACAAAGAATCAGATCTGATGGGATGATAAATAACATGTTGTTATTCTTCTAGTTTCTAGATAATTCTCCCAAGCAAAATCTATAAAACTCTGAACAACATTGTGCAAATTCTCGGTAGTTTTTTGTACAGAGGTCATTTGAACAGACCCTCAAAACCCATGCAGAAGTATTTACTCCTTTCCGGTTGATGGGATAGATTAGGATTCTAACGAGAATCCCTCTCCCAGGCTGCCTGGACCTTCAAATCGGTCTGTGTCTGTAAGTAGCTTTTGACCTGACCCCAGCACCAGCACAGTTTCCTGCCCTGGTATGGTACCTCTGAGGCAGTGAATGCTTACAGCTACATTTGGTTTAGAGTGAGGTGGCTTAAAAATCTGGCACGCTGGATTGAGGCAAGCACCGTGTATTTGTAAAGCAGGTCTACTGTTGTGATTGGATTTAAGTATGTTTTTGCCCCACTGGGTTTAAACTTGCTTTTACTTTCTTCAAAAGCTTCTGTGCTGCCTTAACCTCCCTTAACTGTGATTTCAATGTCTTCAGCCAGAATTGTGTGCCTGATTCTATGATCGACAACCTTTTTTCCTTATAGTAATAAATTAGATGCTGTTTCACAGCATAAATGTAATTGTGCACACAGATGTGTCTTTTGGCTGGATTTCATATGTTTGATAGGTACTTCCCAGGTTACTGTATTCTTTTTGCATGAAGGTGTGACCATTACAAGGACTAATGTAGTTTCTGGTATTACTTTCTTGGGTTTGTGTATTCTTTTTTAACAGTGAATGGCTGTTAATTTATGTATGTACATCACCTAGAATTCATTTAACTTCTACTGTAGTAGTTAAAATCTGCAGTTTTTTTTTTAAACAATATCTATACATGCACACATACACAGCTGCCTTCCATCTTTGGTGTAGAATCACTACAAAATATTGAAGCACACAGAAGAAATTGCTACCACTGTTCACTTAAGTCAGCCAAATGATCACATACTTATTTTGGAATGTTGTAGGAAAACTGTAGGTATCTAAAAATCCCATTTCTCAGAACTTCTCTAATACAAAATTGAAGTCCCTATTCATTAGATGTCCTCTGCTGTTCTTATTTCCTTATGATCAAAGGTTTACTTATTTGCAGGATGGAAATTGTTAATCGAAGGCATGAAAGCGTGCCAACAATAATTAGTGTTGAGCTGTATGCTGAAGTCAGCATAATCCACAGCAATTTGTTATATGACTGTGCATGTTAGAAGCATTTATTTACAAATCTGGCTTACAGTGATTTGCAGTTCATTTTTATACACAATTTTAGAGTGTATGTGCTTTAAAAATGTTGTTTAAACATTCTGGATAATAGTTCTGAGGTTATAAATGGGAAATATGTAAATATCATTCTGCTCATCAGGTTTTGGTGAGTTTTATTTCTTGTGCCATGCTCCATGAGATGTTTTATACAGATGTTTATGCTCTGTATTACATACATTTGTAAATATGAAGTTCTATTAAACTGTGGTAAAAGCAAATTTTCTGCTTCCCCAAATTATCTATGTTTTCAGACAATGGATCTGCACAAGATAAACCAGTGTAGTGTACAGCTCTTTTGTGACAAAGGAGTATGCCTGTTACACGTTGCTTTGCAGGAGGTCATTGGAGTGTATACAGAGAGCACAACCTCTTTTTTTTTTTTTTTAATGTAATACAGGAAGATAAGAGCACATCCTTTGGCTGTTGTCATGAAGTGGTGCATATATGCGTATTCCTTCTAGTGTTCTTATTCAGGATTTAAGTGGTTGCAATTTTTTTGGCTTTCTTCTGAAACTGGACTTGTTTCTGGACAGAGTTCTAACACAGTTCATTTTGAATGTTACGTTATCAAAGCTTCCCCAAGTGTATTCAATAGATGTAATAATATATTGCTTTTGAAAAATATTTCCTGCTTTATTCCAATTTATACTTCCTGGTACACTTCAAGATATAAATAAATATAAAGGAGCAATTCCTCAACTCTTTATTTTCATTATAGAACATTTTTCTGGTGGCATTTAAAAAGGAGTAGATGATTTATCACTTCAATACCAGTATATGTAACCTGAGTTTCTAAACTTTTTTGGGGTATTCTTTTGCCTTTGGTAGAGGTATTTAAAAACATCCAGAAATTTCCTAGCCTTAATGTAGTGCATGAGGTACTGACAAAATAGCACAGTGAAGTGTTTCTTGCAAGGGTTGTGTTATACAAACCATTTTTTTCCAGCGTGAGACAGCTGGTATAACTTTGTCAAAACAGCTGCATCTAGACCTGTAGACAATTGAATGTCTATATGGAACTGTAGGGTTACAATAAGGAATGTAAAGTAATCTTAGGGTGCAGTTGTTTTCAAAATATGTGATGGTAACAACATTTGTAGCCCTTGGAAAAGGATGAAGGTGACGTTTCCTTTGTACTGGAAGAGGAAGATTTTTCTCATGATTAATTGATCAACCCTTATAGAGGGTTGGATGGTATTTCTTCAAATTCCACAAGATCTAGTATGTGTATATTTGTCAAGATAGTTGTAGATCAGTGACATCTGCAAATAACTTTATTATAGTATATCTTTTATACACCAGCTGCTTTGGTTTTGCACATCCTGGAGATGCGGCCTGATTCTTCAGTGCTTGTTAGAAATTCTTCTGCCATATTACAATACAGATTTTATTTTCAGTTGTTGTTTGCCTTATGAATTAGTGCTAATATTAACTCTGGAAGTAGAAGCTGGAAAACTTTAAACACTGTACAAACCCAGAACTTAAAACACTGTAGAAGTTCTGCAAAAATATCATTACATTCTGAATATACATCTCAAATTTGTATGTTTTAATGACTTCTTAAAGGAAAGTTTTATTCAGCTATACAGAAATGCTTATTTTATTTTTACTTTTGAGTTAACTAGTGTACTCTTTCATTTCAGAATGTATGAAAACATGTCCACAATGGTGTATTTAAAGGAAGAGAAGTTGGAGAAGCTTACTCAAGATGAAATCATTGCTAAAACCAAGCAAGTGATTAATGGACTAGAGGCACTGAAGAATGAACACAATTCAATTTTACAGAGCTTGCTTGAAACACTGAAGTGTTTGAAGAAAGATGATGAAACTAATCTGGTTGAAGAAAAATCAAACATGATTCGAAAGTCACTGGAAATGTTGGAGCTTGGCCTTAGTGAAGCACAGGTAAGATTGCAGTAGAAATAAAGCATGTCAGACATTGAGGACTTACTTTTGCCTTACTGAATATTAGTAATGTGCTGGGACATTTATGTTGTTACTGCATGTTAAGGAAAAAGACGGCTGTAATTAATAGAGGTAGATACCCGTTGTCTTCCTGTGTTACAGAGCTAATTATGCATCAGCATTAAAGCACTGAAGCTGATAATTGAGCTCCTCTTTACTTCAGTGAGACGGTGGCTATTTTCTGTTTAGATTTTTCCATGGCATTAGGCAGGTAATGTTTGAGCAGCTCAAGAACTGAGCATTGGCATTTTAACTCTGAATTACTGCATAGGGATGTCTCACGCAGAAACACACAAATAAAGGAATTTGCTCCAACCTTTGAGCTCTGCCGTAACCTTAAATTCATTTTTATATTCCCTTGATTCTGAGATACTTTATAGTAGCTAACAATGCTCCTGGGGCTGAAGAATCTCTAATGTTTATTGAATATTTTACTGAACCAAAAATTAATCTAAAAACATTTTCAAAGTTAAGAATTGTGTACAGACTCTGTACAACTTTCACTGATGCATTAAAGAATGAACTTGGAGCTAATTTCTCTGAGCTGTCTTAGTCAATGAAGGTACTGTCTGCAGAAGACGAGTGAGATGGTGCACGTTTAGTAAGGATGTCAGGACTATATTTACAGTCCAGCTTTAGGGTATTTTGTACTAGTTCAAAAACCTGAAACGATGTGATGCTACACGGTCATTGCTATAAAATAGCAGAGTGTTTGCAAAGGAGTTGAAAATTCCAGTGAGTTAACTTTATATTAATAAGCTTTGTGTTGATCTGTAACTATGCTTAGTCTTCATCTGGCTCGAGCTGCCGTTCAGTGATCTGGAAGTGGTGTGCGTTGCATCATGGTGAATTGAGGCCTGAGAGAGTGAACAAATGCAGGTTACTGGACATGGGAACGTGGAACCCCTGAACATTATGGTACAGACTGTCGGGCCTTAGTATATCGTACAAGCTTTCATCCCTTGTATTGGAAGAAAACACTAGAAGATATATGGAATAAAATTTGCAATACTTGAGTTAGCTTTAATGGGTGTTTTTGGAAGACCTGTGAGTAAGTAGCTTCTGTCTCCTAACTTGGACGTGGTATTGGAACTCCAAAAAGCTAGTTCTGATTCTTGGTTTTATTGGATTCAGCAGCCTCAGTTGCAGATGTTGCTGCCTTGATTGCCCCACAGGGTGTTTTGTGAACTGTGGTGGCCTGCATTTACTGCCTTCAAGGAAAGCAATTGCACCTCAAACGACTACTCTCAGACCCGACAGGCCTACTCTTCCTGCACACTTTGGGTTGCAACAATGTCGATTTTTTTTTTAAAATTATTTGCAGGATTTAAATTAAGATACGGAAATATTTTATAGATGTTCTTGTGAAATGGATGTAGGTCTGATGACACAAGTGTTATTTCCATGAAAATGAAACTGCTGAAAAAGTAATCAAACTTTTCTTTCAGTTGTTCTAGAGAATAAGATTACAAAGGATTTTAGTTTGCCATTGTAGGTTGTATAATATTGTTTGAATATGTTGACTCTATTATCACAACTTTCCTAAATATACTTCCTGATGTTACAAATGCCACTTTGAATAGGCCAAATAATTTAAATTATTAACAGTTTTGAGTATGTAAATAGGTAAGGGCTGAAGTCTGGAGATTTGGACTGGTATTAGGAATGCATACCTGGAGTTTTGTCGTACCTTTATAGGAAAAAGTAGTTTCTAAAGGCTTGATACATTTTTTTGACACCTGGAATTTCAACTAAGGACACCATGTGTTTCACATGAAATATTTAGTTTAAAAACACTTCAAAATAACTTTGTTTTAAAGAAACATGAAATTGAGGAGGTGAAATACTAATAACTGTGGGATGTCAAACTCACCTGAAAGATGACTATTATCACCAGTTGCCTGTTCTTATAAGGTGTGCTTCCTGGGATTGCTATCAGCTGTTTGTTCTATGTTCTGCCATCAGTGAGAGAACACACAAACAGTGAAGGGAGAATATCTTCTGGATGTAGTAGTTCACTTTCACGTAACAAACTCCTTTTTCATTTAACTTTGCATAACAAACAAACAAAAAAATCCAAGTAGACTGCTTTTATGGCTGTTCTATTTTTTTGTCCTCAGCGTGACTTCAAACATGTTGAATGTCTGTACATTTAAGCTTATGATAGATGTACATAAAGTGCTTACATAAATTGTGTGTGCAGTTCTGCATTCAGCTCTCAGAAGTGTAATTGTCCCTTTGCAGCAGTATCGTTATACCGAGCTGTTCAGCATCTACATGAGTCCTTTTCTGTCTGAAAGCTCTTAGATCTGAATTCTGTGTTACTTCTTATTTTTGTGATCCTTCAAGCTAAAAGTGTTACTGCTCCATTTCACGTTAGCGCAACAAAAATTTCCATTTCAGTAATCTAAATCCTAGTTCAATTTTTTCATATCGTTTAATATTATATGTAATCTTCAGGGAATTCTAAACCAATTTGACTTCTGATAGCATTGTGGAAAACAATCATTATTGAGGAGTTCCTCTAGGTTAATTCTGGCTGAACAAATTTCAGAGGAAAAGTGAGAACCAGATACATAAAGAAGAGAATTCTGAATGTTTACCAGGTTTCACGGCTGACATAGGTTTTAAATAGTAAAAGGCTTTTATGTTAAATACAGGACTGAATTCTAGAGGAAGTATGTCATGTGGCACCTTCTGCTTTTTAGGTAATGATGGCCTTGTCAAATCACTTAAATGCAGTGGAATCGGAGAAGCAGAAATTGCGTGCTCAGGTTCGCCGGCTCTGCCAGGAAAATCAGTGGCTACGGGATGAACTAGCCAATACACAACAGAAACTACAGAAAAGTGAACAATCTGTGGCTCAGCTGGAGGAAGAAAAGAAACATCTAGAATTCATGAATCAATTAAAAAAATACGATGATGATATTTCACCATCAGTAAGTAGCTGTATAGTAAAAAGCACCTTACATTTACATATGTGATGTAATCTGCCTAGTTACCAGGAAATGGCAGATACAAGCTTTTTATGTGTCTCTAATGTAAACTTGTCACTAAAATGCTTAACTTGTACCAGTGTCACACAGTTTGTCTGAGAGTTCAGTTCGTTCTTATTTTAAGAGAGTGAATGTTTCACTGTCTGTAGATAATAAAATATATGTGAGGGTCAAAATCCATAAATACTTATTTAGTATCATATTAGCTTAAAAAATATGAAGAACTGAACTTTAAGGCAAAAATTTTCCTTCTCTAAACGTTAATTTAAGTGAGAGTTGTAAACTATTAGAGATGCTAAGTACATAGGGGACTTGGCTTATTTTGACTGCAAGAAAAATATTTAATTTTCATCTAGTGAAGTCAGTGTGTAGCTTTTATATCTGTTGAGAATTTACATTAGCATAGGATGTTATTGAATCCCCTTTTATGACCTTCTGCCTGACATTGTGATCATCTGCACATTTTCAGTCATGTTTAGCTAGCCCCTTGTGTTACATATTCTTAGATACAGAGAGAAAATGGATAGCATTTTAATTTACAGAAGTAACTTCTCCCATGAAAAGAAATCTGACTTATTTGCCCCTCTTGTTATGCTTTTGTTTTCTTAAGTTAGATGGCACTGTAGGGAAAGATCTGATTTTCTGTGTTCAGAACTTCTCAGCTGTGTCTTAGAACAGTTTTTAATAACCAATTACTTCAAGTAACTTAATGGTTGAAAATGTATGTGTTTTAGTCATGCTTAACCAACTGCTTGACTAAATCCTTTTTAACATATTGTGAGTAGTGAGAGTCATTTTGCTCAGTTCCACGTGGAACTTCAGTGCTGTTTCATGAGTTGGTATTTGTAGCTGGGTACTGCAAGGGAAGCCTTTTTAGAAAAGGGGCAGGAGGAGGGAATATTGGGATTTTGACGTGCTAACTGTTGAACTGTAATCTGCAGATGGCCTAAATGGTACCATTATTTGAAGTTTAATTGGCAAGTAGGGACAAAGTAAGCAAAGCATCTTTGTAGTTTCCCTGACCATATGGAGTCTCTGTTGTTAGCCTTTGAAAATAGTCAACTATGTATACTCAGTATGAGGTTGGAATCAGCACACTTAAATTACGAACTTCTCATCTGAGATCTAGTCCCATCGATCTGCTGTTTTTGCAGAGCACCCATTTTGCCACCATTGAACACGAATGCCAGCAGCATCTGTTGTCTTTTTCTCGTCTGTGGAAAAGGGTATTGGATGGAGAGTCAGAAAAATAGGAATGTGTTCCACCTCAACGCTTTCTCTGTACTGAGATTAACATTTCTGAGAACTTCAACTATTTATATTATGTAGACTCCACGTTTAAGAAATAGGATTGAGGGATGATCTGTTTCTTTATTTTACATGATTGTGGGATTTGGAATGTTCGTTGGAAGTTTAAAATCAATATACACTGATGGATTGTGCAGAAATTAATATGGTTCCAGATGGAGACTATTGGAGATGAACCTCTTGCAAGAGTGTTCTTTTTCTTTTTCAATTTTACAGATCATAACTGCAAAATCTATTATTTGTGCAGAAGTTGAGTACTCAGAAATGGAGGTGACAGGATGACAGTTGCTGGTGTAACTTTATTCTCCTTCAGGAGATGAATCTCCTTATCCCTCTCCCTTGCTCATCTGTAGCTACATTTAGGACTAAAAAAATACAGTGGACAATTCTGTATTCAGTAGCACTCACTCTTCACTGGGTACTTTAGTAGATATAATGTCTCTGTAAGAATAGCAAATGTGTTCTTATGTGCTTAAATTGAGACTGAAATCTAGGAGACCTGATTTCTATTCCTGGCTCTTCTGAAGGTGTCCTGTATTGTTTTGGGACAGAGTATGTAAATACATTTGAATGTAAGACCTTCATTAAACTTCTGTGAGAAATATTATTCATGGCAAGTTCTGGGTGTGGGGTTTTCTTTTAACATTGCTGATGAAGTGAACTGTCCCTTCATGCCGTACATTTAAGTGTAACAATTTGTTTGGGTTTGGTGTTGTCCAATAGGAGGATAAAGATACAGATTCCACCAAAGAGCCTTTGGATGACTTATTTCCCAATGATGAAGATGACCAAGGACAAGGAAGTAAGTGTGCTTCGAATTACAATGTTGGTGTACCTCTGCAATGCAGAATATAAAGATGTTTTGTACAAAAATGAATCTGTGCTTGGGGCCCTCTGCGACACAGGAGAGTGTTGAATACCTCTGCTAGAATAAGGAAAACAGTTGCTAATGTACATTCTATGCATTAGTATATATAGAACTGAACTGGGGCCGAGTTTTTTGAAAAGAGGTTTACTAGCTGTTTTAAAGTGCATGGGACTGACTTCAGTTCAAAATTGGTCCCACAGTTTTTCCTGCGGGCCTTAGAATGGAAAAGGTTTGTTCCAAGTGACTGAGGCAGATTCTGAAACATTGAAGCTTTTGTATGGTCTGCCCAGGTGGTAAATTCTGTTAATGACCTTTTTAATGATCTGGCTTAACATTTGGGGGCAGGTTTCATTCTGAAGTCTCTCTCATATAATCTTTTGTCATTTGCTAAGGTTGCCTTCCTTAGTTTTACTACTCATTCTAGAAGTATTGTCTTCAGGTCAGAAGGACCGATGAATATGCAGTGAAGTTTGAGGTAGAGATTTGGTAAGAAAGCTTCTTTCTTTTGGAGAGAATCCATTAATAGATAAGCCTTGCTTAGTGAAATGTGGTTTTCCTATGGGTCTAAAGCTGATATTATCACTATGACATTGTAGTGTATGTGCGCTGTGCTAGTAGTATAATGGTTCTTTCTTGACAATTGACTTTAGAAAAAAAATGTCTCAAGGTTCCCACCTTTGTAATCAGCAGGGTTTCAAATTCCCTTCATGGGCACATACACAAGATAAGCTGCATGCTTAATAGCATGGTAATGCTATCTGTAGCCAGCAATGGAAGGAAGACATGAAGATTTTAGGATAGGTTAGTGCTGACCATGAATTCCATCCTGAGTTCATCCTTCCTTCCCTAGAATTTTGTAGTATGAAAATTGAATGGCAAAGCTGTCTACCTGCATAGTCCATCTACCTTATTTTGCTTTACAAAAGACAAAGTTGACATTTCAGTAATTTCCTGACCTCCAGGAAAAATACTGCAATGCTTCTGTGCTTTGGTAGACAGTGATTGTGGGTATAGGCTTGGAATTGTATGATTCCACTGACGTAAAAAGGCTCCCACTTGCTGTGAGAGTGTTTTTCGCTTAATAGACTGGAGAGAAGAAAGTCAGGCTCATGGCTGGAGCCCTTATCCTGTGTGTTGTCTACAATGTGATGAAAAGGAGTAAGAGGTAATTTTCTCAGTTGTCTTAGAAATCTCTCAGGGGAAAAGAAAAGGGATAGTAGATTTTGAGTTGCAACTCAAAGGTTAGGAGCTACTGGAAAATAAGTGGCTAAGCCTGAGGGTTAGGAACTAAAACCTAAAGGCTGACACTGGCTTTGATGACTCAGTGCCTTTTCTCTTGCAGCTGTTATTTGTGGCATACAAGGTGTTTTAATCCTTTATGTGCCAAACTTAAATATTTCTTGGTTTAACAAACAAAGGGAAATAAATAAAAAAATTTCATGTGTTTAGAGAAGGAGAATAGATGGAAAAGGACAAATCATTAGAGCTTTTCTGCAGGTGCTTGGCAGATGCTTGGCAGGTGCTTGGCTATGTTAATGTTCCTTTCCATAGGGAAACATTGATATTTGTAAGTGCAAAATTATTATGTAATCTTGAGAATTTTCCATGATTTAGTGAGCTGAAATAGTTTCCTACTTTATTCATTGGTTTGTTACATTTGGTCCTTTGAGCTAATAGCAGTGTAAAATAATACTGATACTATACTGGACAGAGTATGAAGAATAAAATGGTCATATTTATATTTTCACTGTCACTATTCAAGACAGCATGACTGCTGTGAAGTATGTTCTAATACTAGTGCTTTGTACTGAAGAAATAAAATTCGGTGACTCTCATTTTGTGTCACTGAGCAGGAATGTTAGATGTTTTAGTTACAGTCATCTTTTAAACAACTTGAAATCTTGTGGATTTCTTCCAGTTCAACAGCAGCATAGCAGTGCAGCAGCTGCTGCCCAGCAAGGTGGCTATGAAATTCCGGCAAGATTAAGGACCCTTCATAATCTTGTTATTCAGTACGCTTCCCAAGGTAGATACGAGGTTGCTGTACCTCTCTGTAAACAAGCTCTTGAAGATCTGGAGAAGACTTCGGGTCATGATCATCCTGATGTTGCCACTATGTTGAACATACTTGCTTTGGTTTACAGGTTTGTATACTGACATAGATAAATAAGAGTTGAATAAATAGTTAGTATTTAGCTATAACCTGTTAATGTTCAGAGTAACATTTTCTGACTGTTGTATTATTTACCATTCCCTGTTTTTTCATTAAAACCCTCAAGAAGGTCCTGCAATATTTATATGTCTCCCTATACTAAAAGTCAAACCAGTTGCTGTGGTTCTGCATATGCCATTGTTGAAGCTATTTTTGATACTTTTTTTTTGGTCTACTGAGGGAGCATGTCTTGATTACCCACTTAAAGATAATGTAGGGGTATAAATTGGTCAGCAGTGTAAAAGTAGTAGTGCTAGTCCTCAACCAGCAAATTACTTTACAGTTACAGGCTTCAGGTTTTTACTTCCTGATTCCTGACTATATTCTCAATTAGTCGTCTTTTGTACTAGTATCTTTAGGCCTGTACTCAAGTCAGCTTCATTTTTATGACATTCCTTTCTGAATCCTCAGTATTAATTAAGACTCTTTAAAATTTAGAGACCAGAACAAATACAAAGATGCAGCAAATCTCCTGAATGATGCCTTGGCTATCCGTGAAAAGACTTTGGGCAAAGATCATCCAGCGGTTTGTATACATGCAATGTCATATTTTTAGTTGTGTTTTTCACTGAATTTTTTTCAACTCATTCTAATATTGAACTCAACAGGAAAGTTTTTAAGACCTGGCTTATCTCTAAACAGTACAGGTAGGAGGCCACAATGTAACATACTTCAGTTCCTCTTCAGTATTTAGCATACCTTTTGGGCATTCTATTCAATGCTGTTTCACCACAAATGACTTGCACATGCTTGATTTTGGATTGCCTGGATTTTCCAGGGGAAATTACTGTGTCAAAGATGATTCTCATTTGCTTATTCAAATCACTTTATTAAACTCAGATTGAAGGTGTACTTCTGATCTGTTTTACTGCTGTTTTTAAATGAAACTTAAATCAAGCTTTTGTACTTAATGTTTAAAATTAATGTCATATCTCGCTTCATGTAGCCTGTGTGAAGCAGGGTAGCTCTGAATATAGATTTGTGAAGTACCTTTGTAAGAGAAGAACATAAGAAGAAAATGTACGCACTAAATGACATTTCCACAAATTGAAGCAAAAGTATTTCATGATTTTGGCTTTTTCCTTTCCTCATTTGTGTATGTATGCATTCAATAATAATTACGACTTCATTTGCAAATTTCACATGATCTTTCCTCTGCATGGAAAATTTGAATATGTCAGTGCATTGCAGTTGTGTTCATATGTCACATATTTGTATCTGCAAATTCCCGTGTAATTAATACTTCTCTGCTCTTGGCAGGTGGCAGCAACTCTAAACAATCTTGCAGTACTTTATGGTAAACGAGGAAAGTACAAAGAAGCTGAACCGTTGTGTAAGCGAGCTCTGGAAATCAGAGAAAAGGTATGAGTAAAAGAATACACCACCTTCGAATGGATTTTTTGAGGGATAGGTCGAAGTTAAACACTGGCTTTTCTTTTTTTTATGTTTTAGTTGGGTAGATCTGCCAGATAAACCACAGAATTAGCAATGCCCTAGTAGCTAGCAGTGTCTGAAATTCAAATAGTAGTAAATTCCAGTAGTCTGTGGAGCTGTTGGAGCACTCTGGGTACATTCTAAATTTTCTACCTTCTAATTAACCTTTTTTACCTTCTTCCCCCTCCCCTTTGATAGTTAAGCGATCTTTGGTTTCACAAGAGCATTGGAATTAAAAATGAAACCTTTAAAATTGATTATTCTATGATTATGTGAATATTTATTATAGTCCATGAGATTAAATGCCTGCATCTTCAAGATTATTTTTGTATAATATGCTGCATATAATGTTATTCTGTGACTTAACATTATTCCTGTTACGAATTGCTCTACAGCATTCTCTGTGTAATAGAATTGAGTAATTTTCATATTTTTCAAGGGCAAATTTTGCTTTTGTCATCCTCATGTTGAATTGATGAGGAATAAAAACTAGTGGAGTATTTCTAAATGATGCATTTCTGAACCCTGATGTGATGATGGGATAATGTTTTAATACAAAGTATTTCCTTTTCAGGTTCTGGGGAAAGATCACCCTGATGTTGCCAAACAATTAAACAACTTGGCTTTACTATGCCAGAACCAGGGTAAATATGAGGAGGTTGAATACTACTATCAGAGGGCACTGGAGATTTACCAAACTAAGCTGGGACCAGATGATCCAAATGTTGCAAAAACGAAGAATAACCTGGTAAGCCTTTTATAAAGTAAATCTAAGTAGTAGTAAAATTTTCTGATTAATTGAAATGCACTTTTATTCAGCCTGTATTGTATTTATCAAGCTGAATGAAACAGTGGGCTGACACATCTTTTTTGGGGTATTTTTTTTGCAGGCATCCTGCTATCTAAAACAGGGCAAATTTAAGCAAGCGGAAACTTTGTATAAAGAGATTCTTACTCGTGCTCATGAACGGGAATTTGGCTCTGTAGATGGTAAGAAACTCTGTCCCTAGATTTGAATGTATGCTTTGGTTTTGTAGTTGTTATGAAATAAAATCTGCAGGAAGTTAATTGTATCCTGATTAAAGTTCTTGCCTGCTTGAGATAGACTGAAAGTTTTATAGATGTGTTGAAGTACATTCATAAGAGAGCATTTAGATACAGCAGTAACGTTTGATTCAAAAGGAGACGTTTTCTTACATGAGGTAGGCTTGGTAGGTTTATGTTTTATGGATTGTATTTCTGGCATAATATATCTTACACCCAAGTAAAAAACAATTTTGCTATTTTTATAAAGGCAGAAAAATGTACGTCACTTTCCAGTCACAGGAAAAAGTCAGTGCAGGTTTTTTAATGATCTAATAAATACATTGTTAATGTGAATCCTCCATTAATACGTTTAGAGAGTGGGAAAATACTCTTAAGTTATGAATTACACTGTACATTGAAGTCAAATGCATTTTATCAGCTATATCATATCACAGTGAAGAATTTTCATTGCATGCCATGGCAGTAGCATATGCACTGCTTAGTAGGTGTCGAAATAGTTGTTATGACAAAAAAAATAAATGCATGTTTTCTAGCACAGAACTAGGCATATAACAAATCAATGGCAGCATATACTGACTTCAAAGCTTCTCAGAAGTAACTGTTTTGAAGTTCAGATAACAAAAAACAACAGAATTGTAAGACTATGAGAGGTGCATGTTTTATTTATCTGCTGCTTGTGGTATGGACAATAAGCTTTTTTGTGGTGGTAATAATATATTTCTCTGGTTCACAACTTAATTTCAGAAGGGGGGAATATCAAACAATGAGTACTTTGTAGTTTTGTACTTCTATAAAATATTTTTTTCTCTTTCATTAGATGAAAATAAGCCTATTTGGATGCATGCGGAAGAGAGGGAAGAATGCAAAGTAAGGCCATTGTCATAAATCTTGTTTGGAGCTTTTACTATTGAAATTACAAATCGGTTATTTTTCTTCAATGTTACTTTTGTTTTAGGGAAAGCAAAAAGATGGTACATCTTTTGGAGAATATGGTGGCTGGTACAAAGCTTGCAAAGTTGACAGGTGGGTAATTTCTTTACAGGACAAACAACACAGCGATACGCAGTATCCAGAAATGTCAGATTAAAGCATATTTAAAAACAAAACCAAACCAGATGCTTGCTTAGAACTATAAAAGCTATAGTGTTAAAAATTCAGGCCCCAAGACGGTTTCAGGAGCACTAGCAGTTTAAGTCCTTGGTCTGCTTTTAATCTAGGCTGGTTAGATCTAGTAAGTGCCATGACTCATCACTTGTGTTCTTGGCAGTCCTTCACGTGGAAGCATAGGTCACCTTTCTTTCTTTTGATACTGTTGGTTGGCATACGTGCTCTCCTTGCCCCAGCAAGATCTCTAGAGAGGGCCAGAAGCAAGAAGGAGACTCTGCAAATACCTGAGCCTGGAGTTTTCTAGCTGGCACAAGAAACAAAGTTAAACTGCCACAATTCAGCATTATTTGAGTTTCTAAAGCTTGAAGAATACAGTTTTGTGTGAATGGAAACGTGTACCTTAAAATGGAATAAGAGAAACAAGGACTTAAGCTTGAATTATACTTGGTGAAATATTTTTTGTTTGCTTTAATTTTTTTCCTTAACTGCCTTTTTTTTTTTTAACGTGCACATGGTACAATGTAAGAAAAAAATTGCACCTAGTGCTGATAATGTTCAGTGAAGGTTTTTTGATTCTTCAGTGTTTGAATTCTTGTATTTAACAAGCAATAGAACCCTTGTACTCTTGAGATCTACCCTTTTTTCTCTATCCTGAACTCTGGGTGCAATACTTGGTTTGGTTTTCATGTACTAGTTCTTTCTGATGCCTGAGGAAATTTTTTCTTTGCTGCTGCTAGAGCAAAACTGCAAGCAACAATACTGTGACAGAGCTAATTCTCATTGTGTCATTGAAACAAAAATGTCTTGTTGAAGTGTGAGACCTGTTAATGCAATGTGTGATTATTTTTTTTTTCCCTTTATTGTTCAAATGTAGTTTGAATTCATGGAAACTGCAAATAGGTACTAGGTGAAAGCTGATGAAAGGAACTAGTAATTTGGTTTGTGATTAACATTTGCTGCAGTAATGGTCACTGTATGCATGAGTAAGCGTATTTTCTGGAAGCTTCACAATTATTCAGTTGGGCAAACTCAGTTTCAGCTAATTTTTCACCTTGACATGCATCCAAGAAACACAAGGATATAGCACTCCAGTTTCCTCTGGAGTTGATCTAAAGACTAGTTACTGCCTTCCAGTTCCAGGGCTGTTGACTAGTCATAGTGGGAGCCATTAATGCACATTTTTTCCATCTGCATGAAGTGCAGTATAGTATATTTCAAGAAAGATTTATTAAATAATTACAAAAAAAAGATAAATATTGTATTAACTGAAATTTTTATTAGCTTGTGACTTGAAGAGTTTCATGTGTGTGTATACACACATGTATATATATGTATACACACACACACACTTCTTTTTTTTTTTCCCCTTCAAATAGTCCAACAGTAACAACTACCTTAAAGAACCTTGGGGCACTTTACAGACGACAGGGCAAATTTGAAGCTGCTGAAACATTAGAAGAGGCAGCAATGAGATCTCGTAAACAGGCAAGTATGAAAATTCACCTTAATGACATTTCTGCATTGCGGTCATGCAGATTTTCAAGTTCAGTATCTGTTGTACAGGCAGAATATATAAACTTCTAACCGCTCAGTGTCTGGTGCCTGGTGTTGCCCTCTAATTTCAGTCTGAACTGATGATAAATTGATACCATCTTAACGCTTGCAAGGTTGACTGCTAGGGCAGCAGCACTGTGCACTGCGGGCATGATTGAAATTGGGGGTGAAATTACGTGGAAAATGGAAGAACAGAAAATACTGTGTTGGCCAGCAGTCCTCAACTGGCTACATGTTCTGGGAGAGAGACTGTAGTGGGGAAAATGGAGTTTTTCTGTTGATCATCTCCTTTGCCAGTGGTGCTGTTTGACTTCTAATAAGAAATGTTGTTTCTGCATCCAACTGACTGACTGGTACAGACCTGTTTCTGTTACTTTTGCAGACTGATGGGATGGATAGTACAGTTTAAGGGGTTCTTTTAATGGGGAGAAGTTCTGTACTGTCTGTGTGCTCTCAAATCTGCTGTTCAAGTAACCCTTTATCACAGTCTTAGAAAGTGAGGGAGAGTTTGTTTTTGTTGGGGTTTTATGGGCTTTCTGTTTTTCTTTTGCCTTTTGGATGGTTTCATACGATGGCTTTTATTAAAGTACATAAGCCTGGACAAGCAAACACGCCTTGTCAGTCAGTGGAAAGCGAAGTAAGAAAATAAGTGAGCAAAAAAACGTGGAGAAGTTCCATTTTTAATTTTGTTTTTATGCAATAGTAAATAAGATTTGTATTCTTTTCAGAAGTGGTTTGTTTTGTTTTTCTTATATGCCTGTGTAAAGTCCTAAATTCAAATTTTAAACTGAAGTAAGCTGACGTAAATGATGGACCATATCTTTATTGATAACATGCTGGTTTTTATTGGTTGGATATTATTGGTATACGATTTGAAGTTGTATTTTGAAGAATGATACTGCAGTGTTTGATGTATATAGAAGCAGATTTCTGGAAAAGGGAGAGAGCAAAAAAAATTCCTGGCAAGCCTCATGCTCTTCTCGTGAATTCAGTAACAATTCCCTTTGATATGAGGTGGTGTAAGCTCTTTCTTCCACAAAAAAATATGTAAAACTTGTCAGTGTTTGACAAATAAATGGAAGAATCTGGTAAGAGGAAAGTATGAATCTAGGAGAAAAGTTCTTCAGCAAGGAAAATCAAGGGTGGGAGGGAAATAGTTGATACAGACACTTGCTTTTACTGAGGAGGATTTTCACATACTTTTACTGAAGAGTCATTTTCAGTGTGTCTCATTCAGATGTGATTTGAAGATAAGAAATCAATATGCACTGCATGTTAACATACTTGCTTTAGTTCTTAGTTTTACTGTTACCGTTACGTGTGCCAATTTTTTTGTGTGAACAAATAGAACCAGGATAAATTGGCATAATATAATAGTAATAAGATGACTGGAAGAAAACTTGGCTTGTAGTTACGTTTGTTTCCTTTTTTGTATTAAAAAAAGCAAACCGAAACCAGAACACTGACTTTTCAAGTTCAAGTTGTTACTATGAAGCTTGGAATTAAGTATTTGAGAATTAAGGATAGGAGGAGGATCTTTTAGAGTCCCTGTTTAATTAGCCCACTTCTGGCTTGCTAGTACTATTGAAAAAACTGTTCCTTGTCTCCATTTTCCCTAAAGCCTGTTGGAGTCTTGCTGCTACTTTATTTTTATTAAGCGGACTTCTGATTTTCACTGATGCATCATATACTACCTCCACCATCACACCATAATCTATCACATTACACTCAGCACTAGGTTTGGCAACGCAGGAAACAGTGCTGTATTACTAGCAGCATTTGACACTACTTTTCTGTTCTAGGTCATTAAAGTAAAGGAGGACAGACAGGGTTAATGCATTTTCCCTTTTGAGCTAAAAGCAAAGAGGTACTTTTGTTCCCAAGTGTGGGAAAGCATCAGTCCTCCACAGCTCTGTTCTCCTTCATGCATCTTTTGTTTGCTTTAGCTGCTGGGTGCGTGTGCTAGAATTTTGAAGACCAGTGAAGTTCGTTTCCCTTCATCTTTCAAAACAAAACAGGAAAGTGCAGTTCCTTGCCCCCTTTCATTGTGGATTTTTTTAACAAGTGAGGTTAATGAAAGCCAATAGCTTTGGGACAAAGCCTAGAGGTTGTTTATGTGATACATCACCTCCTCAGTGGTGATTTTAAGTATTTTTATGCTTTTTCATGTTCTGTGCTGCTAAAGGAATTGGTGCAAAAGCAGTTCTGAGCATGCGCTTCTCTACTGTCTGTGAGCTCTATTCACTTTTCTGTGCCATACAGCCACTCGGAAGTGAAAATACACAAACATTGTGTGTTGGTTTCATGCTTCCTTGAGTGTAGAATTTCATTTGGGAGAGCTGTCTGTTCTTCAGTGTAAAGTAGCTATAAGGGAACCAAGAACCTGATATCTTTATGTCAGTTAACCAACTTTCATTCTTATTCATGCGCTTGTTTTAAGTAGAATGTTTCATGATTTTTATTTTCTGTATTGTAGACTTAATGGGTTGTTGCACCAGTTCCCTGCTGTGTTCACTGCTAATGCTGTGCAGTGAAAGATGCAGAATATTTTCTTATGTGTAAGACATTCATCTGGGATCTCTTCCTGTCAGCAAATACCATTTATGATCTAGAGTAGGTTTCTTGTAAAGAAAACTGAAAATAAGTGTGATTTGAGCTTTGTTATTTTCTAGTTTCTGTATTAAAGATTTTTCCTTTCTTCTTAGTGCAGGGTTTTCATAGAAGGTATTTTAGCACTTTTAAGATATGTAAAGGATGATTTGGTAATCAGTGAACATTCTTTAACACAAAGTAAGTATATGGTCAAAGATATATTGACTGCGTATTTAGTCTACTCTATTATAATGTTATTTTATATATTATTTCTTTCTGAAGGATAAATTACATTACTGAATTAAGTGTCATATGTCAGTATTTTTAAATAACACAGCTGTGTCTTAGGCATTCAGACATCTGCAGCATTCTTTCCAAAGGTGGGTGAATATTGCACCATTTGATAGGTGGAAAAATGAGAATTGCATTGACTGTTCATGATCTCTAAATTGCTTAAATATTAACCTGGTGGCCAAATGGCTTGAGGTAAGTGACATGAACACCATGAGGCTTTGACATGTGATAGAGAAGGAGGAAAAGAATGGCAAGTTGCTGAATTCTCAAACTACCAGACCGTCTACCCACTTCATACTATGTTGATTCCTGCAATATACAAAGGGCAATTCATCTTGACTGCCCTTTGAAACCAGAATTGGGGTGATGGAATTACAGATTTGACTTCTTTCTTGATATGGTTATTGCATGTAAGTCGTAGATTAATACAACTTGTAGTAAATTAAAACCTTTTCCTATTTTACCTAATTCTCAGGGTCTTGACAATGTTCATAAACAGAGAGTTGCTGAAGTGCTGAATGACCCTGAGAGCATAGAAAAAAGGCGAAGCCGAGAAAGCCTCAATGTTGATGTGGTAAAGTACGAGAGTGGTCCTGATGGAGGCGAGGAAGTGAGTATGAGCGTAGAATGGAATGGGGTAAGTACAGTACACAGTTTAAGAAAATAGCCTAGATAAATTATCACCATAACAAATGCGGTTGTCCATTCACCAACCTATCGTGTTTTCAGTAGGTTCTTGGTTGATCTACTTTGTATTTTTGTAATTTTGCAGAAACAATTAAGAAATGAAGAATAACACTTTTTTTACATTATGTTAGAAAAAACAAACTGTAATATTTTAAAATTTTAAAACATCTTTTCTGTTGTTGTCCTGAACAGTGAAATTTCTTCAAGAAGTATTCAACTCTTAAGTTGTTTAATGCTGATTGAGTGTCCTGGTTGTGGTCTGGTGTACAATTGCTTGTCAGTGGTTTCTTTTTAGTGGTAGAAATGTTCTGGCAATTAACTCACTTTTGCTTTTGTCCTTTTGATGCCATGTTTTCCTGTATTTTAAATGTTTCTTTAAAAATACTGCATCTCTTGGAATCACAAAGAACTTTTGCTGTGGACATGTATTAAGCGTTAACGGTTTTAGAGACAATTAAAGTGATCAGTCTAATGTGAAGATAATTCCAATCTCCTCTTTACCCAACTTTTTAGAAGAAAGAACGTAACTTTCCAAGCTGCTATACAGTCTGTTTTAAGAGGCAGTGCCATCACATAGCAATGTGGCAGTGACTTCACATTTCTTAAGTGAAATAGTCTTATCGGTTTTCCGGATTAGAATTTGACTTGAGTCAGAGCTTGTTCCTGTTTCTTTCCCATAGAAATCACTGTATAACACTGATTGTCATAAAGTAAAACCATACATATAATGTGATTACATTTGCATTTTTTTAACCTTTGTTTTCCTTTATTTGAAAGACAGTGCAAGCTTTCAGTTACTGGTCTGGCTTAGGTAGTTGCTTGCTTCTGTCACCAGCTTTCCCACGCGCTATCCCATTGCTGGCAATGGGATATGTGTTGCACTGTTAACTAACTCCCAGCTGCAGTTCTGCTGAAAATATTCTGTTAGATTATAAAAGTGGTGTTGCCTGCTTTTGCTTTATGGGAGGGGAAGTAGCCTACTTTGCAATATTGAGTGTCTTGAAGTTTCGTTTCTCTTGCAATAGCAATCTTTTCCTTTTTTTTTTTTAGCCACATGAGACAAAGTTTAGCATTCCAAAGAAACCTTGATAAAATACATACTGCTTTGCTCTTAAAGGAGAATGTTCTTTCCATCTTGGCTTTTGTCTCTTTATTATTGTTTTCTTGGCATTGGTTTTCTCAGTGCCAAGACAGTCAATCAGCATCTATTGTGAATAATACTGCATCATTAATACAGCTAAAGTAAGGTTGGATAACTCTCTTTTTAATTCTCATTTTGCCCATTCAGCATTAGAACTGTGTACTGTACTCTTCCCTTAATTTTCGCTGTACTTTGCATGACTGTATGTTCTTAATGGATTAAACTTTTTTCTGTTATTGACATTAATTAAACAAGCATGCAGGTTTTGGATTGAAAATACCTTCTGGAAAAGTAATAGACGGTATTTCTAGGTCAATATTTGAATCAAACTCAGTGATAAAATTAATTGATCTGAAAACTTAGATTTTGACCTCTCAAGGCAAACAGATTTTTCATTTTTAGTGTGCTGAAGTGGCATTGCTTTATTCTCATCTTCATTGTTTCTTTTTTTCCTTCTTAAGATATTTTGTGTTACATGTTTTACATAAAGTGGGCAACTCTCCCTCTACCCTGCTAGTGTTTCTATCTTGGTGCTGTTCTTCCCTCTACTTTCTGTAGTGTAGGGTTAGTTGTTTTTTTTTTACCCTTGTGTGTTCCCTCCAGACAAAATATTCTGATTCATAAAGTGTAGTAGAAGTTTTCAGTTATGTGTGCAGAGCCTGAAGGAAGGCCTGCCTTTTCCATTTAAATTCTTCTGAAGTGCTCAAGCTGATTCGTGTTCTCGACTGTCACGGAGAATAGATGGAGTGTGTAAAGCAACAAACTTCGACACAAAGTTTTTGTTGGAAGATGTATTGTAATTAAGTGACTTCCATATGTAGTGTTAAGCATTGTATGCTTTGACATAATGTCTTCTGCTCTTACAGAAAGAACTGAAATATCTATTGAACTAAATCTCCATTGACTATTAAACCAGACTTGCTAAGTGAGGTTAAGTCCATCCCTAAAAGTTAACAGAAGATACTTGAAAATGCAAATAAATAATTGGCCTTAAAAATCCAGGATAGAAACCCCAAGTTTTTTATCCTTTATTATATTTGTATGTAAAAATGACAGCAGATATCTGTAATTGACATTTTTGTAAACCAATCCTGCAGCCATTTGGAGGACAGAGAAGAATCTTCATGGTATGATAGTGTTTATGATAATGTTTTTAGTGTGAGGAAGTATCTTCTATTATTCCAACCCATGTGCTTCAAAAAGACAAGCTTTTGGCCACTTAAGTCCAATTTCAGGTGTGAAACAAAAGCAAGAATTTTCACTGCCATAGCCCAGCTGATAAGAGTTGTGCTTGTTTATTAAGAAGTGTCAGACAGCAGCATTGTAGCAGAAGACTACAAAGTAGAGGTGATGATGAGAGGGGGCTGTGTAAGTAAAAGTAATAAGGTGATTCTCATCTTGAGTGACATAAAATGTGACAGTTAAACTTTGCCACAGAAATGGCTATCTCTGTGACTCTTTTTAATTATTTACACAGGAGTTAGGAGATACTTTTTTTAATCCTAAAATCATGCTTAGAGGTGTTTTGTTAATCATGCAGTGTTTAACTTGGAATTTCAATGTTTTTAGTTGAGATTTGAAGTATCTAAAAGCTTGTCTGCTTATTCCTAATGTGCTAGTTAGCATAATAAAAGTTACACTCTATATTTACCAAATTTGTCTTGCCTTTTGTTCTTTGGATCATTATCACTACTATAGCATCACTGGTTTGAGACCAGAGGAATAATTAGCCTTTTCACTGATCTAATACTTCTAATTGAAATTCAGACTTCCATTTATTCAGTCCTGCAAAGCTGAAGATTGTTTTTAAAAGTGTGAGCGACATATGCAATTTAGTTTGGGACATAAATACTTGGTTAGATTTTGATCTTCTAATCACTTAGTAGCAAGGCATTTTGCCATATCCAAGAATAATTTTAATTACTGTTCATTCCTGTTGCTGTGGGTAAAGGCACTCAAAACGTTTATCTTAAGACTCTCAGTAATGGTTTCTGTACTTAACACCAAGAATGAAAAACATGTAATTTGAACCACAGCTTATATTAAAAGGTGGATTCTTCCAGCTGCTCCACTGCATTAGGGAAAGTACAGAAGTTTCCACTTTGGACAACATATACACACACAGGTTCTAAAAAAAAAAAAAAAACAAAAACCCAAAAAAACCTTGTGATGTCAGTTAGATTCTAACTCCTTAAAGAAGTGAACAGAATTTTGTCTGGAGGTTAGGGAAGAAGACCTCTTTCTTGCAGTTTTGTTTCAAGGAAAATTCCTGACAGAAGTTAAAGCTGAAATGAATGCACCTTGCTCTGTTCCTTTCTTCTGTTGTTTTTTTCTTTTTCCCCCTTTTATTTTTGTGCTAATGTCAGCTGAAAAAGAAGGCCTTTGTTTATAAAATGTAATACTAAAGCTGTCCCTTCTTTAAAGGTGTTCTGTATTTTGTAATTCAAACTTACAGAATACACCATGACACTCATGCTTGTTTATAAGCTGGATATTAGTGATATAGGCAAAACCGTGTAAAGCCAAACGTTCTGGTGATTGTGAGGGCCTGCACTTTGTACTTAAGGGCAGTGCAAGTACTTCCTTCGGGGATAAAAAATGTTTTGAATGTGACCTAGAAATACTGTAAAGGTAACTGTTCAAAATTGAAAACTGTTGATTTTTTCCCAACAGTTTCATTCAGTTTTTCTCTCTCCATTTCTGACAGGCCTAGATGCCTTTTGTGATTCTTATACTGTCTCCTGCATGACGGGCGTGCACCATCTTCAAGCTTTAACTTCTTTCTTCAGTACTGACTGCTGTGTTTTAGCAAACCCCTTAAGACTCTTGTCAGAGCTACACTTCCCTGTAAACTGGCCATTCCTTCAGTGCTGGTGTCTTTTTTTGGTTTTCTATTTCTGTACATGTGTAGCTTTGCCAGATATGTATCTAGTCATACAGAATGTTATTACAACCATTTGCTGTGTAATACATTAGTAAAAAACAAAACCCAAACCAAGTAACGATGAACTCTATAAGTAGCTGTTCACTATGGAAAAAAGGTAGTTAAAAGTATCACACAAGGTGTTATTGAAATGGCATGGTGGTGATCTTTACAGGAGAAAAACAAAACCCGTAAAAGTAAGGCATGTTCTTCAAGTGCTTTAAAATGTATTTAGAGACCTATTTATATGGTTAACATCAATATGGAACTCTGGATGTCTTCACTTATGATTATTCTAAAGTAGCATTGCTGTTTAGTCTTTGTGTGAGATTTTGGCAATTATGCTTTTCTCTACTAATCTTGGTGTTCAGTGATTTGTGTATTTGTCTTTCTAACTTCTAATAAACTCACTCCAACTCAGGTGTCTGTCTCTGTCTGCTTAGTAGTACTTTACTTTCCTCTTTTGCAATTCTTCTTTCATAGTCACGTAGGATTCCTATGAAGTTGGAATTGGTCACTTCTAATCTTACTAAACTGTTGGGTGTGGGTTAGGTGTTTTTTTTTAAGAGTAAAAAATTCAAAAATAGAATTGTCATCAGTTGGAAGCTGGTTTGCATCAGCACAGCACTGTAAAACATGTATGCAATGTACGAAAATTCATTTCATCATGTTTTACGTTTTCTTTGGTGAAAGTTAAAATGAAGCATAGAAATTTAACCGTAGGTGGTTCTGATCAGAAATATTTTTGTTTAAGGGTTTTAGGATTACTTAAACGTGTTTGCAAGTAATGTAGATATTTAGAAAAAATAAACCATTTTTTTTTCTCAGACTCTGCTGGAATGCTTTTGCTTTGGGCTTGTACTCTGTTAACACCACGCACTTATATGACGTGGTAACACGGTGATGGTGAATTGTTTGGCTACTGTGGTGGAGTTTTATTAATTATTATGAATCGTGGCTTGAGCATGTCTTCACATGTTAGAGTTCTTTGCTACAGTTTGGACGAACCCTTTTGTTTTGGTAAAGCTGTAGCTAGATGGTATTATGTCTTTGGGTAATTGTACCAAGTATGTATTAATAGCAATAAAAACTTTTTTTTTTTCATCACTGAAATATTTTTGAACCAGATTTGGGGGAGGGCAACAAACTTTTGCAGTTTCACATTTGTTCAATTTTTTTCAGGATGGCACTGGATCTTTAAAACGCAGTGGCTCCTTTAGCAAACTTCGTGCTTCCATTAGACGCAGCAGTGAGAAGCTGGTTAGAAAGCTGAAGGGAGGAAGTTCACGAGACAGTGAACCAAAGAACCCAGGGTAATTATCTATTTGTAGCTGTGCTGGCGTGCCCTCCTTCTGTGCTCCCACTGTAGCCTAGTGCGGTACCCAGGGCAGTGTTTTCTTCTCTGCTTAGCTAACTGTGTATCATACAGGTTTATATCTCAGAGAACTATAAAATGGGAAATAATTTCTTAAACTTAGAATGAAAGTTCTGTAGCATCTGAGGAATTCTATTTGCCTTTAAGAGTTAACTCAATTTTAACAGCGTTGCTTCCCTTTTTACTGCTTTAGCCGCTTGAAGAATAGAAAAGCCTCACAGAAATATTGTAAATGTTAGTTACCTTCAGAATTCCCCTTTTTACATAGCAGTGAAGAATAATAAATGTTACTGATTTATACAACTAACATTCCTGATATAGCTTAATGTCTTTATATGTGCTTTATAGCTTTATATATTCTGTGAGCATGAAGAGAATTACTGACTTGAGCCCTTCTCAGTTTTTATTTTTGGAAAAGCTAGATTTCAGAGAGCAGAGGAAAATGTTGAAAAACTTGAACCTAGTTGTGCATCTCATTAACATTTTGGCCTCAGTGAAGTCCATGGTAAAAATTCAAATCTTAATGAACGTGACTTCTCTCTCCTGTTTACCATACGGTTATGGATGTGGATATATGTAATATTTCTAATAAATGTATAAAAACATTCATTGTTTATTGGCTGCTGCAGAGAAGTTGAAATGTTAAAATGTACTACTGTTTTTATGATAGCACTCGTGGGTGTTCCCCCTCACCCCCAACATAAATGCAATCAGTTTTGCAGGGTTTTTCCCTTGCTGTGGAAAACTGGTACTCATTTAGTTGGCAGGAAACTGTATGACAACGTGAATTTGAACTTAGGCTTTAAAGCGGTTAAATTGGAGAACTTGGAGTAACTTCTGATGGAGCAACCGGATCCATGAGTAGTATTGTAGATGATGATAATAGCTGAGACAGTGATGTGGAGCAGGTTGTCAATGTGGTTTTGTAAGTGCTGCAATGAAGTTTTGCCTCCTTGTTTTATGTAGCTGTAAAACATTGTGTACAGCAGCACTACACATAGAATCCTCTTCCTCTCATATCTGTTTCAAACTCAGCCTGATCTGATTTTTAGAAGTTAATTAACATTTCACTCTTGGCTGCCAGAGTCTTGATGTTGAAGGCACTGAATCAAATTCATGGTCAAAAATCCGTTTGCATTTATTGATGCATCATTAAGAACTGACTCTGAGATGATAGGTTTGGAGTAAGCTGTGAAAAAATGTGATTAGAAGGAAATGTGTAAATATAAAATGCTTTAGGGAAAACAAGCAAATGCAAGCCAAAACAGAATAAACAAGATATATTGCTCTGTCTTCAGTATTAGCATTTTCATATCTTGGTTTTCTATTTATATTTAATTCTGTCTAGAGTTCATACCTCATGTTTCAGGTATATTCTTGTATGAATAGATGCATATATTCAGAGCCAATTTTGCAGTTTCTCCTCATTTTTGAGAGACATGGAAAGGTTTTCTGTTTCTTGACAGCCAAGAGTTTTATTCTTTGTTCTCTGTAGTAAACTGAGCTAAATTCTTCGGCAGGAAAGGTAGTAACTGCGTGATTATAGGTGTAGAAAATTATGCTTATGTATAACTGAAGATGTTTGGCTTTGCAGTGTCCCCTGAGAAATCCTCTGCCTTTTTCTTCTTTGCGCTTTGGTAGTATTATTCAACCAGCGTAGAAGTAATCTACTCATGTTGGTGTTAATTATATTGTGGGGTCTGTATCACCAGGCAAGATTTCCTCAAAGGCATTAATGTGAAACAGATTGGAAAACCAGGCAGTACTTTCTTGCTTCCTTTTTGACAAGATACTCTTCTTTTTTAGTTGCCACTGTAGTTATCAAAGAACAATTTATTCTTAAAACTTATTCAATAAGTGTATCGGCAGGCTTTTTATATAGATATGCACGTTGAGTGTGCAAGACAATAAATATTACGATTTCTGTTCTTGTAAGATACAGAAACTTTAAAATCCTAATTTATGTTTGCATTTGTTATTAAACCAGCTAAGATTCCTGGTATTAAACATCAGCTCTGCAGATCGTGAAGCGTAGCTGTGCATATTGATATTCCAAGAAGTCATTTTGATTGTGTTTTCTGAAGAAACTTCAGGAAACAGAATTTTTTTTTTTTTTTTAATGTTTATGAGTTTAATAAAGGGATATTCAGATTTTATTTATGCAAACCTTTGGTTTTAGCGTGTTCGGTAAGCTGAATACTGAGACAGCAAAAATCATTTCTTTATATATGCGCTATCGAGTCGGCCAGTCATCCCTCCTTACTAGCACACCCCTGCATTCCCTGCCCACGGCTCTCTGAAGGCTGCTGTATCTGGAAATAGAATTGCACTTGGTGCTGATTCTGTGCTTGTGGAAACAGCAATTCACAGTGCTGGTGGGATTCTAAATGAGAAACACTCAGACAGAGACACATTAATATCACAGCGTGAGAGAAGGGTGTAGTTTTCTTGGTGTTGCTTGATACAGAAAGTTGGAGAGAATGAAGCGGAAAGCTCATCAGGGAAACTGCTTCTTTAAAATCCTGCAAAAGCCTTTCTGACAGAGGACAAATCTCCTAAGAACTGTTCTTGGAAATCCACGGTGCCTGAAGCGTGGTACCAGTTCGGTCATTACTGTATTTCAGAATTCAGTTCTGCAATAACTTAACTTTGCTTATCTAGTGTTAGGTTTGATTTTTTTCAGTGTTAATAGTTTGATCATGTGGCAGAGCAGTTAAAACCTGTAACGTAAAAGGAGAGAAAAAAAAAAAATTCATTATTGCTGCTATTTATGCACCAGGAAAGCGACTGCATGCGTCCTTGCTATTTGGGCAGTTGTGTTTCTAACTCAAAGGGCATTAAAAGTGGATTTGGCAGGCTGAAGTTCTCTTAAGTATGTTGATTTTTAGAAGAAAACCCCACACAAATAAACTAGTATCTCACATTTGGTAATTTTTTATTTTTTAATTAGCGCTTCAGCAAGAACCTAAAACTACATGTGTAAACTTCTAGTAGTGGTTTTTCTATTTCCCTGGAATGTTTTCCATAAACCTTTATGCTCTTTTTGAGGCTTTTATGTAACATTTTGTTTGTGTTTTACAGATTAACTTCCTCTGACTTCCATAGATAACCTCTGTTGTACATGTTTCCTTGAATAAAGGAGGTGTATATCATGCATGAGTCCTTGCTTTGTTGTTGCTAACACTCATGTCAAATATTTTAAATTGTGTGCATTCTAGCTTTTGAAAGCTTCAAATTTAAGGCTAGGAAAACCCAGCAAGCCTGTGTTCTGTGGCAGCTGTTGTCTGTGTTAGTGTTTTGGTTCATCTTTCTGCTAAGCCTTTGCTTTATGAAAGCATTTAAAACTCCTGCTTGACTTTGACTGTTAGTAGTCTTGCTTCAGGAGAAAGAAAACCTGTTAATTAGTCTACTGTGATCTGTATGGATAAACCTTTCCACGTTACTGGAAGGCGTTGGAAACTTTGCATCCACCAGTTGTCTCTAAAATTGTAGGTAGTGCTGCAGGATTAGGGCCTCGTCTTGTGAATAGTTCAACAAGTTTCTGTTCAAGTCCTCATTTAGTAGTTTTGCAATAGTTAAAGAGCTAGCGAAAAATCAAGGCTCACCTGGTACGTTCTGAGTAACGTACGGACACTTTGGGATAAGGACAGCAGACATCCCTGTTGTGGTCACCATGATGGTAGGGAGCTTAAGGCTCATCTTGAATTTTGTTACACGCTTTAACATATTTTTGTTAAATTTTGTATATGTTTGAGAAACGTAGATAAATTAACCCTCATCTCAAACAGCAGTAGATATTTTGACTGTCGGTAGCTCCTGTGTAGGTGACTTTGTTTCCCCCTCAGCTGTTGCTTTCCGTACAGTAGCCTGGGGCTGTTGGTACCGCTGCTCGGGGCACTGTAAAACCAAAAGCATAACCAGAGTCAGTAGCAGCGACCGTCTTTGTTTCCCTTCACTTTGAAATGTTTAAAATCAAAGGATTTTGAAATGCTTTTTGAAATAGATTCTGGAGACTTACCTAGGTGAGGCAGAAGTGCTACGCTGATGGATTTTGTAGCTTTTCCAAGCGAAATGCTGCCTGTGTGACAAACTTACTCATGTTTCACATTTTTTTCCTAAACTGTCTGAATGTTTTGATGTCTTGTAAGAAGCTGCATAAAATTGAAACTGAGAATTGGCTAATTAAAGATCAATGCTAAGTCAGGGTATTAATTCATGTGCTGTAAAAATTGAGACACTGAGTTGAAATTAAATCAGTTGCCTGAAATGTTTAAGCTCTGAGGAGCTTATAATTTTTTTTTGGTTCATGTGTAATTTAGAACCAAGTATAAACACATTCTAAGTTACGTAGTTATGAGTATCCCTCAGATGAGTTTTGGGACACTGTTCAAACTCCCTTAACTGTGCGTTGCTCGTTGTTATACTTGTGTTTTTGGAGCTGTTAGTTTTCAGCTATTCTGATCGGTTTATCCTTGCATGTTCACTGTCCTGGTTGCAGCATGAAGCGTGCCAGTTCTCTGAATGTTCTTAACATGGGTGGCAAGGCTACTGAAGATCATTTTCAAGTAAGAAGCCCTACAATACTCTTACAAAAATAGATACCATTAGTAGGGTTTGGGATAAAAAGAATATGATAAATAATAAAGCAACAAACTCCCAGTGATTGGTAAGATCCGCCTTCAGTAAGATGTTTAAAGCGTATGCTTAAGGCATCGTTCTGTAACACTTTTGTGAATTAAGCTTAATTTTAAGCAAGGGCTTAAGTCTGACCGGTAACGACCATTGGCTTTTATGGTGTTAAGCAGCCTCTGGCTTTGGACCTTCTGACTATTACAGTGAATATGAAACTTCTGGATTCTTGTGTTCTTGTAAACACTAATTAAAAATCCCAAGAACCTCTAAAACCCAGTTACTAAATATTTTTTACTTCAGCCCCTTTAGTCCAGAGGGCCCAATCATCTTAATTGCTCTACGTTTTCAGATTCCCTTAAATGTGACTTCAGTTGTTTCTGAGGTTGTACAGGAGCGGTCTCTGAAACGTTGTCTGATCTACGTTGTGCTTCTGCTAATATCAAACCTTATTTTGCTTAACTGTAGATGGCGTGCCCGATTCCTACTGCCCATTTCCTGGTTTTACCTAATAAGTCACTGTTTCTTCCAGCGTCAAGCAAGCTAGCAACGTTCTGTGTCCTAAACACCGTTGTGCACTGTACTAACACAGTAACTGCAACTAATTTTAGGAAGATAAAACTGCTTCTGTACTAACAAAACTGTACGTGAGGGTCTTCATCGCTAGTTGTCCTACAGTAGCAAGAAAGCCCCAACTGTATGGCTCTCGTTTCACTACTGAGTGGCATAAAGATGTCTTAGCTGTATTATCTCTAATGAGGGTACTGCAGAGTCTTCTGTGGTGTGATGTACACAAAACTTTGCTGAGGCTGAACTTCAGCCAAAAAAAAAAAAAAAAATCCAGGGTAAAGCGTAATTCTCTGCAGCAACAGCACCAAGGTTTCAAAAATGCATGCCCTTGGTGCCCCTAAACTGCATCCTTGGTGTACAATTGATGTGAGTTCAGCGGCGTAGTTTATTTTGTGTACACTGCAATACTAAAATTAGTTCTCATTTCTTGGGAACTTTGCTAGTTCGCCTGCTATAGACACTCACAGCAATTCCCATAGATGGGCTCTTGCATTTCTGGTAAGGCGTGGGTCAGGACTGCAGGGGGTGGACATGTCGCAGTAGATCTCCTCATTTTGCTAGTTTGTTGAAAGTTGAGGTGAAGGTGTTAGAATACAGAAGTGTCCCCCTACCCAGCCTGACCAAGGCCAGTTCTCCGTAGTTCCTTATATTTGTTTGTTCCCGTTCGTTAAAGCTAGTGATTTTGTTTATTTGCTTGAACTGTCTGGACATCTGCTTAATTTATTTGTTTGTCTGTTTTCCCCTTCACACAGGAACGAAATAATTGTCTGACAGACTCGAGAGCTCTGAGCGTCAGTCATACTGACCTGGCGCGCTGAGGTTCTTGGCGAGAAGCTAGCTATATTCCTTGGTGAATAAAGAAGCACTGAGACCTTCAAAGCTTTGGTTCCTCATCATTACGTATAGGAACACCTAGTTTGTAGATTTTGTTGGTTTTTTCCAATGGACTGCTGTTTTTACTTTTCTAAATAGGAACAATTTTAAACACAGCGTTAGTGGGTGTTTCCTTCTAAAGGAAAACTAGATGGATATATATTGCTCATTGCACTGCTCCCGTTCATGCTACTTACGTTGATTTCTTAAATAGATCTGAGTAGTACAGCAGCCAAAAAAAAAAAAGTAAAAATACAAACATATTTAAAGCATACCAAAATGCAAAGATGTGTGAAAATGCAGGCAAAGTTAAATGTGTAGCAGTAAATATACAGTGCTGGAATGAGAAGAGGATAAATTTATGTGCGTTACTGTATAAATTCAGATTGAGCATACTGTATGGGTGGGGCTTGCCTTTGCGCCACGGGTTATTGTAATGTTAGAGACCGTAGCTGGCAAAACAGCACTTACACATGGCTTAACCACTAGACTGAGCTATTAAATTTTACAAAGAGATGTTGGGGTTACATTACCTATAGGTAGCACGAATAGCAATACCTGTGACCGTAACTTTGACACTTGTTGGTAGAAGTCTTAGGGCACAATAGCGGATGGAGGTAGGATGGTTCATGTCGGTCAGGAGAAACAGAAGATGTTTTGACCTTTACCTTGTCTGGGTGACGGATGCTGAAGTTCTGGACTGCGCCTGTCCCAGGGCGGCTGCTGTTGCTCTTAGGGAAACGTCAAGCCTCAGGTTGACTTTCTTGCTTGTCCACTGGAATTCGCAATCCCACTCTCTGCTTGCTGAAGGTGTGCGACGTTTCCTTATGCTGATCCCAAATCCTGCCTTTCTCCGTCACAGCCGATGACCGCGGAAGCGGGCAGCTGCACGCCAGGCTGTTACACTGTGGAGTAGCTGCTGTGCGAAGGACCGCTGGAATCTGACGGGCCCCAGTGGCAAGCAACTCGTTTGACCACACATCCACGTTAAATCTACTCACGGTTAATGTATATGCTGTCTGTGTACAGGACTGCTGCTGGAACTAAGTATGTATGTTTTCAGTATTTTATAGACACAAGGATTTCTTTTTGCTTTTCTGTAAAGCTTGTAATTTTGTTCATTCTTTTGTAAAAAATCTTATTCATGTGAAGTTGGATGAGAAAGTAAAAAACCCCCAACCAGCGTGCATACAAATATATTTGTGGTCGGAGTTGTGAGTTGGAAAATGCTGAATGAAATTAACTTTGGGAAAAGCTGGAATATTCACTCAAGGTTAGCGCCAACGGAAGGAGGTAAAACATAGGGATGTAAGCGGGTTTTAGTATTGGAACAGGCTGTGAAGTCATTAGAATTAGTACTTCGTAGAAGTATTTGACTGGTTTTGCATCTGGTTTTAAGTTGGTTACGATAACTGATGCAAAAAGTCGTGTATGTAATGCACTTACCTGTGTTTACCAGGAGATCCCTTATTAGCATCTCGCTGAAGAACGCTGCGGATGGTATACTGCTAGGGAGGCAGGGTAGAGACGGTGGGATGTGATGCTGCTAATACATAGAAGTTTCAGCACCGAGTAGTGCAATTCATTAATGAACTTGAGCAAGAACAGATTGTTGCTCAGTTACCTTAACAATATAGACACATATAATGTAGACTCTTGAGTTCTAATCATTTTATTAAGAGCTTTTTATATTTAAAAAAAAAAAAAACAACAGCATAATATATATACCTTTCTTCCCCCCTAAAGCAGAACACATTATATGCACCCATGGGTGACTGGTTCACTGCACACCACCAGACCGAGCTGGCTGTGCACGAGGAGCTGTACCTCAGGGTGTCGAGCTGGGTGGGTACCCGTGTGCCCCCAAACTGGGGCGGCAGGAAAAGCCTGCGCAGCCCTCGCTGCGCTGGGCAGCCGGCTGGGGAAGCTCGCGCTGAAACCCCCTGCAGTCAGCCTGCAGTCTCGGAGCGGCTCTGCGGGCCATGTAACACGGTGGCGCAGAGCTCCGTGGGTCACTCCGAGAGCTTTGTATCAGCCTGACTGCCAAAAAACCCACAAACCCGTTTAGATGCAAACCTGGTTTGGGTAATAAGGAATCAGAAGAAACTGAAGAATGTGTTTCTCACATTCATCTTTCAGCTTTGAATGAATACCTTTTTTTTCAGCCTCTTCCCCCCCTCCCAAATACTTGTGTAAATAACAATAAAATATTTAACCAATGTACATTAAGTTTTTAAAATGCAAGGCCATGGTGTATTGATGGTGATAGTGAGGGAACTTTCTTGTTTAGGATCTTACTGTTGGTGGCATTACTAGTACTGTGCTTTTAAATGTTTTAAAACTTTTATATAGTATTTTAAAGTGTGGTGGAAGATGAGATTGTTGATCTACTGCTTATTAAATAATTCTTACACTTAAAAGGTTTTTTTTTTGTTTTTTTTGGTTGTTTTTTTTTTTTTGAGGAGTCTTGACATTTTTGCTTCTTTCAATTCCTAAATCCCCAAGGACGATGGCCAAGCCCTTACAGTTACGGGCCAATGAGCTGTTTGCAGTTCAAGAGAAACTTAGAGTACAAAACCAACTTGCAGGTCAACCTTCCTTGTGACTGCATCATGACTTACTTTCAGGACACTGTTTGTATACCTCTAACTGTCAGGTGGGCTTCTCAGTTGGCTTTTACATAAGAATCGTGGAGTTTACTCTGTTCCAGTTGCAGTTGACAGTCTGCGTAAAGCATAAACCCAGGACAGTAGAACTCTTGGGTAAGTCTTCAGTACCGAACTAAAGCAACAACTCTAATGGAACAGAAAACTAGAACAGACCTTCAAAACTGACAGACATCATTGTGGTTTTTATCTAGCACCTTTGTCCTTGCCCAGAGTTGTAAGGGTGAACTTAAAACCATGGCGAGGCCTCACAGTTAGGCCAGTTCCTCTGTTCTGGGGCATAACAGTTGTTGAGGGTCGTGTGTAGGCTGAATTGTACATTGACCTGTTAGGGATAGAAAGGTGCCTGTCGGCCTTCTGTCTGTCCGGTGAGGTGCTGGTGCTTGGCAATATCGGCAATATTTGGTCTTGACTTTAGTTCTTACTAAATATTACTGTAAAATGTAACTGTTTCATGATTTGCTCCTCTCAGAGAAATAACAGAACTATTGTGGTGATGATTGTGCTTGAAGTACTGCAGTGATACCACATGGCACTTAAACAAGGGAAAACTGTTGGACACGGTATCTAGAATTTGTTCCTTTCCTTAAACACCCCCAGCACTCCTGAACGGCAGTAAACGAAAATGGTTTTAAGCTTGAGAAGTCTTTGTGCTTGAATTGTACCATTTGTGTCCAGTAATTTTGCGAACAGTGGGGTTCCTTTGTAAATACATGGTAACAGGGGCGTGCAGTGCTTCCTTGGGAGTGTGTTTACAATGCTCGATGAGTTCAAGTGCATTTAGTTTTTGTTATGCAGGTCATGTGTTTTGTCTGAAAGCTGCTAAGAGAATTGCATTTCTGGTAACGGTAGCCTGTACTGAGAGAATAAACGTTAAAAGATGCGATGCTGTCAATTTTACAGTTCATTGTTGCAACTTTACGTTGTCACTTACGGAAGTATTGGGATAAACATGGGCTGCTTTTTTTTTTTTTTTTTAAAAAAGTTTAGAATCGATGGCAATAGTGAACATCTACATTTGATTATTCCTCCCCCAAACCATTCACAGTAGCCTCAGTACACTGAACAGTCAAGGTCAATTAGGTGGGTTTGTTTTTCATAAAAACCCAAAAGCCTGCAATAACAAAGCAAAGCCCAGAGCCCCCACCCGACAGAGGTCGACAGACCTGAGTTGCTGGGAAAATGCTCGTAGTGAAGCTGCAGAGCTGCTCTGTAGTTGTGGCTGCTTTTAAATAGGAAATACTCCAGCACTACAGTTGGGAGCTCATTTAACCCTCCAGCTACGTCAAAGCTCCAGGCTGTTGTAAGGGTTGTGCTGGCACACACCAGAGGCATGAAAAGTTGTACACAGCGTGGAACAAGCACAGTGAAGTAGCTTTAAAACCAGCTCAATCCTTGGGCTCCCTGTATTGATACTGAGGTCACAATTCAAGCACGGAAAGTTACCGAGGCTTTAGTTACAAATTATGTAGTAGGCACGTGATGGGGGTGGTGGCAGGTGACAGCAGAATTAAGCCAGATGAGCTCCATGCAATCAGGAATGGATTCCTCTCGTTTCTAGGACCTGGTTTGAAAACAAAACCCCAACAACAGCAAAACGAGAAAACCAGCTGTAATGCCAATGTACCCTTGAGGCCACCTCCCACCCCCCAATAAGTGGATTTTATGTTTGAGTTTAAAAAAAAATTAATAAACCAGTTACTGCTTTTGTCACAGCTATGGACAAAACCCTGGTCAGAGATCATGTGTCTGTCTTGCCCCATAAAACTGTTGAAAATAAACTTCCACAAATGTTACTTGTAACAAACAGTAGCAATTCACTGTGATTTCATTAAGACACTTGTAATAAGATTAATTAGTGTGGTGTACTACATCTGCTTTGTGACTAGTCAGTCATGTATGTTCTTTATCTTTACCAAGCACAAACGGATTTGGTTCTGCTTCTCCAAAGCACTGTTTCCAGAACCCTGTAAGCTCCTTCTGCTGAAAAAGGCCTCTAAATACATCACAGATCTGTAGATTAATTGGAAACTGTTTAAAAGTTTCTCAAGTGTCTTTTGAAGTTTCTTTTCAAAGTGTAGAAAAGTATTTAAACATAGTCTTACAGGATAAAAATGATATACTTAATACATTCTAGAATGTAAATCTCCTTTGTAAAAATTACTTCAATATTTTTCCTGTATAGAAACAAATCTCAGTTGTGAAATCCAAAGATGAATAAAGCTATGTAAAGGGAAGGTTCTTAAATGGCATTTATTAAATCTTACGCATGTTTCAACACTTTTGACGCAAGGCTTCAAAGAGGGCAGGTGCTTTGCTCAGGCTCCACCGGGGTTCGCACCCCGAAGCTGTACTAACGTCAGCCCAGCACCGCTCCGGAGGGCTGAGTGCGATGTCACTGAGGTGAGGGGGGGAACTGCCAGTGACTGTTCGAGTGCTGCCAGCGCCTGGGCTGTTCACTGTAACCTTGGGGGGCCGGCTGCATCAGAGAGGCTTGGGGTTTGTGTGTGATGATGAGCTTGGAAACGTACCATAACATAACTCTGACTTAGATTTAAGCCCCCAGCTGGAGTTAAATAAGACCCAATATGGACAGGGACAGGAAAGCCTAACTTACCTTTTACCTCACTTAAATTTGTCATTAAAAGTCTTTTTCACCAAGTAAACTGGGACTTCAGTTACAGACTTCTGTCTCATTCCTGCAAGCAGTCATACTGTAAAAGAGTGATCAAAGCACTACAGAACTGACCGTAAGGACACAGATCAGGTTCACAGAGAGGCGAGCTCCTGGGCTTGGCTGAGGCTCTTCTGAGATGATTGTTGGGGTAGCGGTTGGCTTGACTCCCATTAATCGGCTACACCTCTGTAGGAGCAATGTATTGGCTAAAGCTCCTGTCACAGAGAAATGGTCCAGGAAGGGAAGAAAGTAACTTGAGTGTTACCTGTGCTGCATCAGTTTATCTTCATTAAAATTGCTGAGACATGGAACAAAAGGATTTGAAGCCTGAGGAAGCCGTACCTCTGAGCTATAGCATTCTCCCTCTTTCCTCAGACCGAGTACATAAAGACGTCTGAGCTTCATGGTTGGACTTTATTAAAAAATACCAGAGAGCATGTTCATTTACAGATACAGAGAATTAAGACATTTTAGAAAAGAGAGACAATTTGTTACACTGTTTGCACAAGTTCCCCTTCGATGACTGAAGGTCTCATCCTTGCATCACTCAGTTGTCCTCTGAGCAGTCTCCTGCCAGAGCAGTGCACAGCTGGGCAGAACTGCTTCCTCCCCCAGGAAAGGGGGCTGCTATGCAATAGGCTTAGAGACTGTTTCTGGGGAGGGGGACACACACCATTTCACACATACAGCATACCTGCCACACGCCAAAGGAACGTGTCTGGACCTGCCTTTGACCAAGTGATAGGACTCTGAGCCTGTATTCATGGGAGAGATTTTATCATTTAGACGATGGAGAACAAAAGCTGCTCATCTGCCAAAAGACAGAACCGAGCAAAGTAACTAGACAGAAAAACCTGCGGCTCTGGCAGACACCTTGCTTGGGCAGCCTGGGGAAGCGGGGGATCTGAAAGCTTAGCAAGTACCTGATTGAAACGAGCATCATACGCTGCTCTGAGCAGGCACCCACAGACATCAGCCAGATAAGGTCTAAGGCCTTTGGGAAACATCCATGAGTAACTTCATCTAGCTTGCTTTTACCCTGAATTCAGTAAGGACTAGGAAAAGCAGATGACACAGCAGTAGTGTGAGGACAACAACAACAAAAAAAGATAAAAATAGAAAATAAATAATGCAAAGATGGAAAGCAAGCTGTGTAAAGCTGTAACGCGAGAACCCTGAGAAAAGTAATGGCTGCACGGATGGATGAAAACAGCCAAAGGTGCCCTCCAGAAGCACAGTTCAGCTAAGAGCCCAGCAGCGAGGACAGAAGATATTAGGAGTAGCAGTCCAGGAGCTGCTCAAGAATCACACAGCCTGCAGGGTTTCAGGAAGAACACGAACAGAGCCCTCGCTCACCTGGTCACCCCAGGGTGTGGGGCTTGGTATTCTTTAAATGGAAGAGGCCAAAGAGGCTTTTGCTCTGAGCGGAGGGAACTGGAAAGCAGGAAGAGAGTTGAAAAGAACCATTTCCAAAAAAATCTATAGAAATTCTGAGAATCTGAATGTGCCCATATAGTACAAAAACAGTGCAATTAATTCTTACAGTGAGATGTTAAAATCAAGTCTTTTTTTTTTTAATCCTAGTATGAATAACACGTGGTTTTAAAACAGAATAGCTGCTTGGTGACAAAGCTGCTTTGCGTTATTTCCGAGGCCCTAGCGACAGCAGAATGGCTGTACGTAATGGCACCACACGGACTGGAAACACCATCAGCATTATTAACCGGTTGGATCTGAACCCGTTTAGGCCTGGAAACAGAGCAGGTGTGTATATATATGGATATATCCACACACTTGCAGTAAAGGCTGCTTCTACATGCTATTACAGTTAGAAATCTGGTCTCCCCTAACACAGGGATTGCCACATCGCCCTTCATTGTGCAGCCCCCACCTGCCCACAGCCTTCACTCCCCTTCAGAAAACTCCTCTCACAAGGAGGAGCTGACGAACATACATCCAAGTATAAAAAGGTCTTTCACAATGTGGACAAGGCTTAACGTATTGCCCTGTCACTGTTTCTGTAGTTCAGCAGCTATTTCTCCCATCTAGGAAGAATTTCATTTTAAACAAAGTAGTTTTGATACATTTTTGGAGCAGGATGCTTTACTATACAAAGGATTTTATTCCTTTTACACCTTCCAATTTTACTGTGTAGTAGCAAGAGGATGGAGGCAGATGAGGAGCAAAAACTACTCTTAAAGTCCTTACGCTTCCAGTGTGGTGAGACACAGCTCCAGGCGCTTGTTCAGGGTGTGGTATTCGGCTGACCATCAGTCTCATCAGCAGCTGATTTGCCCAGGTTATTCCAAGTGCTGGAGAGACTCTGTTATCCGCTACGCTATAAAGAAAGCATTACAGATTTCTGCATGTATGAATCTAATATGAAATATCTTCACTTCCACTGTAACAAAATTACATGGGCAGAAATGGTCTGCTCTGTCTGTATTTACTGCTGTTTGCTGTATTTAAAACTGTAGCTCTTTGAAGATGGGGATTACAGGGTATACTCCCAAAACTAGACGTTAGGTTCTCTCGATAGCAAGGTAACAGCTGGAAGACAAATGCTTCTATACAGAATAATTCGGTCATTCTTCCAGCTACAGCCACGGTGAACACCTGCCTCTGTTTTGACAGGTTCCCTCTTGGGGGAAAATTGCAATAAAAAAATGGCTGAACTTCAAGTATTTGAAGTGTGTAACTGTTGGCCCTGGATTCGATTCAAAGGTATATTTAGAAATGTTGGGTAGACACAACACTGTATATGTATTACTTTCAACCCAAAGTTTACACCATTTTTTTTTCCCCCGGAAAAAGGGCAATCTCTCCAGTAAAAGAATTGCACAATAACCAGGCAAAAAAAAAATAAAATTGAACCTTATTCTGTGCCAATTTCTGACTGGAGGACATAACAAACTTCTTGCAAAAACACATTTATATAGCACCTAGCTTATCTAGTAAATCAAGATTATAGTTAGGATTCAAACAACAAATACGTGTGTTTGAATCCTGTAAATATCCTGGTGTCAAAAGATACTCTGTTTTTCCTGAAGCAACTAACAAAACCAATCAATAGGGTTTGGTTGCTGTATTTTTTTAAGCAGACAGAAAATGCACTTGGTTATATCAGAGACAAGAAGAGACACAAAGATACTCCTGTGTAAGCAAATACACCAGCCATTAACTCCGGAGAATTTCCCCTCCTAACTTGCTGATTAGGGATTACCACATAAATGTACATGACGGTTTCTTCCCCTTTACACCGCATTAGTTACTGCTGACCTCCAGCAAATACAGCACTGCCGGGTTAATGCACTGCCGGGTTAATGCACTGCTGCTCGTAATAGGCTCTGGCAGTTTATACTGGAGCAATTAAAAAAAAGATAAAGTATAGTGGTTAAATGCTGCTGTGTACAACACTGTTACATTTCTGTTGTGGATGACTTACCTACAACTGCACTGAGCAGCTTCTGACTCACTCACTGCATCGGTCACCTAAAGCAGAAAAACATTTGACGTTGAAGTAGTTCCACGTTTGTTGTTAGCAAACAGAAGGGCAGGGAAGGGAATGAAGCCAAGAAAATCCAAGTTATTGGATCACAGATACAGCAAAGTTGGAAACCCCTTATTCTTTCAGGGCAAACTAAAAGGGAGTTGTGAAGTATTATCTTAGCTAAATTAGCTGGCTACAGCTTATGAATTTAACTACTACTAGACGCTTAATTTGTTTAAAAAAAATAATAAAGAAAAAGCAGCAAACAAGAAACGACACCCGCCCAGTACTGTTCCAGTGCTGTATCAGTAGATGAAAGGTACTGAAGCTGCAATCTCCAAAAAGTGTCCTGTTGTTGATGATTTCACTCCCTTTGAAGCCCTGCTTAATGGAGCAGTTTGCCTTTGACTACAACCTGGAAAAATCCACCCCTCTTTTCTCCCTCTACTGTCATTTAAGGTCATGATACTTCCACGCAAGTTCTTCGCAAAGTGCAGCGAATGAAGTTACAAGGATTCTCTAACTACAGCGTACAGAATGGATTAGTGTACAGCTATAATCTGCCTCAATGTTATGATATGCACAGTTTATTTCTGTAACTTGATGTAATGAGTGACCTTCTGTTAGAATAGTCTTGAAGGTCCCTTTGTTAGCAAATGGTCAGACTGTGGTCATTCAGCCTCAGGCAGTGACCTCATCTCTTGTGAGCCAGCACCAACGTAAAACTCCCATTACGGGCAGGCAGATCTAAGAAGCTCTCTTCATCACACTGTTCCCTCTCACCCTGAGAGGGCTGTTCCAAGGTAGAGACTGGATACATCTAGACTTGTCTCACCCTTACATCAGATCTTCTTTTGCCTGCTAGATGGGTCCTCAAAACCCCCAGGAAAAGGCAGACAGCCGCAGAGTATCCCAAAGCTAGCCAAGGAACTTGTTTAAGGAAACATCAGTCTCCACAAGTCATTCAATACTCGGTTGACAGCATTAAATGCAACACCAAGAAATCTGCTTACATGGATTTCCTCCCTGCCCCAGCCATTTATTAAAGGGACCCTATAAAGTGAGAAGCAATTTTGGTGTCATACCTGATTAACGCACATTACCGGAGTCCTGAATCTAGTGCTTAAACTGTGAAGCTGCGCTCCAAATGTCTGCAAATACCGAGCCTTCGTAACCGAATCTGAAACTCCAAATTCGCACCGGAACAAAGCAGCGATAGAGTCTATGACCACCAGCCGCACCATGCCTCTTGCGAGCAGGAGGGAAATCCTTTTAGTAATGCAGTTGTGAAAGGTATCCTACCACAAAGCACAAACCAGCAGCATTAAAACAGTTCAGATAACTCCATTTGTAAAATCAAGACACTAACTACAGCTATCATTGCTGAAACACAAGCTGATGGAGTTTTTAATCATGAAGTGAGTCTGGGGACCTTTAAGCCTCACTAGTAACCATTTTCAGCAAACACCTTGTGGTTTTACCTTGAGAAAAAAAAATAAAGAGACCAAACTGCAAAGAGCTGCAGGTAGCTGTACAGACTTAAACCAATTATGTCCTAACATTTCAAAATCTCAAGAATGCAATACTCCAACCCTAAACCATTGAATAGAATAGAATAGAATCATTAAGGTTGGAAGAGACCTCAAGGATCACCTAGTCCAACCGACCCCCCCCCACCTATTAACCACTAACCCATGTGCTTCAGTGCTGCATCTAACCTTTCCTTACATGCCCGCAGGGACGGTGACTCCACCACCTCCCATTGCTATTCTGCAGGAGTCGTTCTCGCTGAAACACTGAGGACTCAAGACTGGCATTAAATACTCAAAGCAGAAGTCAGAGACTACGCTGCTTTTCCACTAATGACATATTAACAGTAAAATGCATAGTTGCTACATCAAACACGTAGTGATCAAGAGTCTTATAAACACGAGTTGCTGCAACTCATATCCTCCCTATTGAAAGTTTCACTCACTGAATATTTTGAAGTCACTAAACATTTAACTTGCAGAAAGTTTAACAAATATTTTGTAGGGTGCAGGTTCTATCGCATAAGAACATCATATTAGTCAGACAAAAGGTTCTTGTAGCCCAGTATCATCTTTAACAGTATGGTTTACAGCAGCAGAGTAGAAAGGGGAACGAGCTCACGGTGACAATTTCAGCTTCTGGCCATCAGCAATTTCAGTGCTGGCAAAACCAGCAATACTGTGAGAGTCACAGTTCTTCTGACTGGCACCACTCTTCACATCTAAATAGAGGTTCACAGCCAAGAGCTTACATGCATCCAAATTACACATACTAACCTCCAGCATTCCACGGCTTTTAAAACGAAATTATAACTCTCAAGTCTGAATTACAGTAAGATATATTCTACTGTAATTCGGCTGCTTTTTTACAAAATAAATAATATTATAATATCAAAGCTCTTTTTTTTTTTCTTCTTCACAGGGGAAAAAAAGACTCTGAAGAATATATGATTGCTTTCCATTCTGGAAAATAGTTTGGTTTTTTTGTTGTTGTTTCGTTTCATGCACTGGTGTATCTACAGGAAACCATGCTGCACTCCAAACACTTCAGTGTTCGTACACTTCTGTTCGTACAAGACTCATTCTTTTCAAGTGGAGACACCAACAACTGGATTCTTCAGAATGAAGCAAGTCAAAACAATTTTTATGTGAAAGAAAATCCAGAACACAATTGTGATTTGGGTTTCTACTTCAGTTGCTATAATCTGCCCATCTCTATACATGGCAACATATAACTGTAATAATCTACTGCGCAGCTGCTGGACTGACAGCGAGTGCAGTTTTACTTTTAAGGGTGTTTTAGAGGGATGTACATACTAGTATAGGGTGATTCTCTTTTTACAATAACTCTGTAGCTTCCAGAAACTACAACCAGAACTGCAATTAATATTTTCAATGAAATGGCCTTTTGAAAGGTCCCCTGTATACAAAAATAAACCCCCCAAACCCCATCCTGTGTAATAATTATGTATTCTTAATCTGTGCTACTACTTACTAGGTCTGCTGCATGCTCAACAAAAATACTGTTTCCAAATCTGATCTTCTGTATGATTTCAGCTGGAACATCTGCACGCAGCTTATGTTGTTGATCTATGAGTTGCTGCAAACGTTTACTTGGGAATACATCTTCTGTACAAATGTAGACGGCTCCTAGAATCAAGGAAACCACCTCTGTTATTACAACAGGGCTCTTACACACAGTTTTCTTAACAGCACAAAAATAAAATAATGCATTCTGTACTCCAAAGCTAGACATATGTACCTGGAAATTCATGTGTTTGGTTTTGTTTTGCAGCTGTATTCAATCAATGAACAACAAAAAAAACCCAAACTGCTCCTATGACTTTCCTGTAGTTGGCAGGTGCTTTTTTTGGTGCCTGCTGACACAACCGGATTTTTGTTCTCTCCACTAGGTGCCACTCACTTTGCACAGCCGCAGAACACCTGACCATCTAACTCGTGGGTTGGATAAATTACTATACTCATAATCACCCAAACAGAGCAACACTGCGTAGTTTGCCTGTTTTGGCCAGAAATACAAAACACAGCACTATCCTATAAAGAAAATTAACTGTCCCAGCTAAAACCACTACAACCAGTGCTTTGATTAATTTCACTTGCTGCTTTCAAGTTTCCTGTTTATAAATTTACATATGGAGGGTACTTATTGCCCCCATTTGTAAGCCACTTCGCAAGAGGATCACTCATCCAGTTCAATTAACTCTTCCTGAAAATGGCAGATTAGATAAAAAGCATTACACTTCAATTGCATTACTGTGCGCGATGTCTATGTATTTTTAGCGTAGGTTCTGGTTAACAAGTATGCATTATTCAGAGAAAGTTAACCATACGCATCAAAGATGTCAGGGAAAGAAAGCAGAAATACAGGCAATATTTTCATTATAAAAAAATTGTTACTGTTATTGCAGACTAGCCAGAATAATCAGCTAACTCTTATAGGGTTACATCTAAGGATTACGTCTGCTCACTAAAGCGGCTGAAGCTGCTACCAGAGCTTGGCAGCTGATGTGCTGAGCAACACGAGACATCCTGAACATTTCCACCCCACTGGCCCATCCCTCTGCTGGCTCTCCAGGGAGCGGAGAGTCCCATTTCCAGATGCAACTTCCAAATCATCTATATATTCCACTTAAAAAAACCATGAAACTATATCCAATAGCAAAACCTGAAAAATCTTCAGGACTGGGTCAAGTAAAAATAAATGGTTCTTTCATCGATAAAAATATTTTGCTGATGGACACCTGTTTAATACAGGGTATTAAATTCTGAGAATCTTCTATATAAGACAAAGATGAGCCTAAGCCTAATTTTCCTTTATGACTAAACTTCCAGTTTCAGCTAAACTCTCCCCAGCCTGACCATAAATTCTTACATAAATCACTCTACTTCACATGTGAAACATTTTTTAAAAAATTGCTTTTCCAATACACAGTCCTATTTTTTAATAGTCAGAAAGCTATCTGTTAAAGCAAAAAAGTTTACCCATGCCCACTAATTAAAAAAATTGTTTGTTGCCCGAAAAACACCCCAAAAGAGGAAAAAAACCCCAATAATAAACCCCATTAAAAAACCCCACCCTCAAAGAAAAATTAATTTTGCATTTATGAACATAATCTGTCACACACCAAACTAGCTTGTTACTGAGAATCAGTAGCAAACTTTTTCCCCTAATTCAGAATTCTAATATGGATATGAATTTGTCACATTATATTCATGTAATACTTATGAATATGGGCATATAAAATAAATTCACCCAAAATGCGACTGACCGTAACTGACTGACTTAGAATGGCAGAAGGATAACCTTGAGGCAAAGGATGTCCTAATTTCTTTGTTTGCTGCCACCCTCCTAGTACTGAGAATCGTAAACAAGATCAGCACTAACTCAAATGAAGTAAATACACAATTACTGTCTGAAGAAATGTATTTCAACATCACCACCTAAGAGAAGTTTCTAGCACTAAAAAAAATCCAAAACAAACCCACACAAACCCACCATAATCTTAAATCATTAGCAAAGTTTTAGCACTGAGATTAATCTTCTATTGGTAGTGCCAGGCTTCTGTGATAGCCACTAAGTATTGTTGTGCTCCTAAAGTTTCCTGAAGAATAAAACTCCTCATAACACAAGCTTTTAATTCCTGTGTTTCTCATGAGACTCCTTATTTATAGACTGCTGAGAACTCAAGTTCCATTTTCTAAGTGGTATGCAAACAGTACCTGTTTCTACAACTGTATGCAGTCTAACAAATGGCAAGATACCAGAGTAAAGAACGGCAAGAATTGGGATGGCACCACTCCCTTAGCTTTCCAGCTCCAGCAGCAGGATATTTCCACCTTCTATACTTTCAAGATCCTCAAAAGCTCTATGCCCTCAGCTCTTCCCAAACACTCTGGTTCTTCCACAGGAGCACCGCCATGATGGCTGTTCTATCCTATCTTCCACAAAACACTTAGGAGTGTGGGGAACACAGGCACAACAAAGTAATCGCAATGGCACCGCGTGCTAGGCGTGTAAGAAATGAGAACCATTGTCACGCACAAATAATGAAAAAACTTGCCATTTTGTAGCCCTACAGGGAAGGCTGTAGCCTGGTACAAGACACAAAAGTGCCATGAGGATGCTGGGCAACTTCACTCCATTCTGTTTTGTTTCTTTCTTTCAACATAAACAGGAAGAAGTGCTGGGGCATGAACATATTTGCATTCAAACTATTGGCAGCACTTAGCAGCAACACATGAAGGAACCAAACAAAATATACTTGCTTCTGCCCTGATTAATGATGTAACTTAAAGGAAAGTAACATAAGCCACATGCTAATTATGGCCCTTTAGGTAAGATCTTCATTTTGGCATTCCATGATTTTTCCACGTGGGTGGATATAAGAAACAAGTTTCCCCACAACAAACCACTGAACTGCTGAATTAAATCCAGTGCTGCATGGAAGGAAGAGCAAGATCACAGCCAAAACACACCTAAGGCAGACTACCAGGACACTGAATTCTCAGAAGCGATACAAGTTTCCTCCAAGACAGCATAAAATACTATTTAAAAAAAAAGGTCATAGTTAAGAACTCCCACCATATTCAAATCAAAGAATAAACCTGTATATTTTGGCAAACACGGGAAAATCGCAGGTACAAAACAACGTTAACTTTCCTCAATTATACTTCCACCAATTTTACTCTATAAATCAGTAAAATTATAGTAATCAAATTAAATATTCTTTGAAACCTGAAACCCCCAACTAGGGAATATATACCACATACCCAAGACATTTGTGGAAAGCTAACAGACAAGCTGTTTTGCTGTGGTTGTTACCTGAGCAGTCAATACGTACTTACGACAGCAATGCTGTTTGCATGTGTCTGGTTTAAACCCCAGCGGCAGGCAGGTAAACAAAAGCCAAGAGTAATTTTGTATTAAATGACCTTGCGATGCAGGGCATGTGCACAGCATGCTCTTCTCTCTATAAAGATGCATTACTAATGAGCTTACTATCAATGGGATTGCAGATGGGTAAGACACGCACTGAATACATGCATCTACTTCTATGCAACAATGATATTCTTACAGACAGTATATTCCCCCAAATGGCAAATTAATCAATATTTACATTTCAGTACTTACCAGACTCTAATCCACCATATTTGTAAGGATACTGCACACAAAGGCAGAGCTGTAAACTAATCTGAGTCTTCCCAGCAGAACTTTCCCCAGCAAGTTCTGTGATTCCCACTAAAGGAATGCCACCTTTTAACAAGTTATCTAGTACTGAGCATCCTAGGCTTAGCTTCTGGCGTTGGGAGGTGACATGATCTTTGTCTTGGTAGAGCTGAAGTGCTGCAGGGTTTTGGATTTTTTTTTTAAATTATTAATAGAGAAAAAAAAAAGGAGTTTCATTCAGTATCTTTCTAGCACACAATGATACAAAACAGAGGCTGTATACCAGGTTTATATCTACAAAGGATGCTTGCTTAATTCATAGAATCACTAAGGTTGGAAGAGAACTCAAAGATCATCCAGTCCAACCATCCCCCCACCACCTATTACCCACTAAACCATGTCCCTAAGTACCACATCCAACCTTTCTTTAAACACACCCAGGGACGGTGACTCCACCACCTCCCTGGGCAACCTGTTTCAACGCCCGACCACCCTTTCAGAGAAGAAATTTCTCCTCATCTCCAACCTGAACCTGCCCTGGTGCAACTTGCAGCCGTTCCCCCTAGTCCTGTCACTAGTTATCTGCGAGAAGAGGCCGACCCCCAGCTCACCACAACTTCCTTTCAGGTAGTTGTAGAGGGCAATGAGGGCTCCCCTGAGCCTCCTCTTCTCTAGACTAAATAGTTCCGGTTCCCTCAGCTGCTCATCAGTTTCCTCAGTTGATGGGAGATTTTTCTAATTCAGTCTGGTCTTCCCAACCCCCCTTTCCTCACAGGGCCTACTAACTGAACGCTTGTTCAAAAACTGATAGTTTACACTGGGGCCTTTCCTCCTCTCAAACACTTTTTTTTTTTTTCTCTCTCGTTTCTCTGCCTCCAAGGAGTCTCTACAGAAAGCCACACTCTGGGGAAATATTGCCAGCAAGGTTCAAGCACAGCAATTATCAAAACGGAAAGCTATAGCAGACTATGAAACAGCGTACCAGGCATCTGGCCAAGGCCTGAAGATATATGCAAATCACAAGAAAAATAGATTCTAAGTACAGAGCTGCCATGAAGCATTTGTACAGGAGGAGCTATTAGGCTTGGCTCAGAATGAGATGTTTGTATCAAATCAGTTTACATAGTTTACAATATATCATATAAGATTTTCAATTAGTCTTAGTCCAAAAGGGAGACGGAATCTTTTTTTTTCTCTAATCATTTTTTCCAGACTAGAGAATCATTTTGTCCTGTTTCAAACAAACTTGATCCTGAAGAATGATGCCCATCCACTTCCACCCATCTTCAAGGTCTCAGAGGAGCTGTCCTTCAGGCAGTTAAATAATCACTACAGCACAACAAAAACACTTACCTTTTCACTTTCAGAATTGCATTACTGTATCAGTGAGGACCCAAAACCTTATTTTCTCCCAGTGACAGTATTCAGTTACAGAATTTTAAGATTTAAATAGAACAAGTTTTTATATTACCTGTAAGCATACTGTTTCTCCTCAGCGCATGAGAGACTGTTTTCAGTAAGCACTGTATATCCGCACTGGATAGTTTCATCAGTCTTTGCAAGTCTGCTCCAGAAAGATTTAAAATCTCTTTTATTGATTTTATGTCAGCTGAAATGAGAAGAATTTCCATAAACACTTTCGGCTGGATTACAGCATTATGCACCAAAAAAAAAAATTTCCCGCTGTCTACTACTCATTTACATGATATTTACCTACACTTCATTCTTTTAAGCAGGGCAGGCAACGTTTACTTCCAATGTATAAACATATGCTATAAAACTGTTTGGAAATTTATTACTGGAGTACGGGGAAAAGCCATCGCTTCTAATTACTTAAAAACCTTGCTTATGAAATACTTACAGTTCCAAATCATTACTTTACAACTACAGGCTTACACCCACAAACAATTATTTAAAGAAAGACACTATGGTGACAATCTATTAGCAAGACAGTGGCAAATTAAGTTACCTTTCTTAAGGGCAGCAATTACTTTAGGGTTCAAGTCAAACTGGTCCCAGTCCATTTCCTGATACAGCACTGGGCTGATTTATCTGTTATTAAAGTGGCTTTTATCAGATACACATGCAACAAAAAACAAACATCATTCAATGTGCAAAGTTTGTACAAATATTATTAAACAACAAATTTATCAGTTATCTTAGAAAAATAATGATGATTCAGCACATTGGCAGAAGTCTTCTCAGATGGCTGCTTAATGTGTATGCTATTAAAGGGTTCAACTAATAACACTACATTAAGAATTACTAGTAGTTTTAATTGCTTCTAATTCTGCTTTTGCTCTGGACTGAAGTTCACACATACATTGGATAGTTATTTCTATCTTATTCTATCTACACGAGGGGGCCTACAGGAAAGCTGGAGAGGGGCTGTTTGCAGGGGCACGTAGCGATAGGACAAGGGGTGATGGCTTTAAACTGAAGGAGGGGAGATTTAGATGAGATATGAGGAAGAAATTCTTCCATGTGAGGGTGACAAGGCACTGGAACAGGGTGCTCAGAGAAGCTGTGGAGGCCCCAGCCCTGGCAGTGTTCAAGGCCAGGTTGGATGGGGCTTTGGGCAACCTGGTCTAGTAGAGGGTGTCCCTGCCCATGGCAGGGGGGTTGGAACTAGGTGATCCTTGTGGTCCCTTCCAACTCAAGCCATTCTGCGATCTTGCCACTCTTCACATGAGCTTTTCATTTTCAAATAGGAAAAAAAAGATCTCGTGCACGTGCCATTTAGCAGGCTGTAGGACTGTTATTGCCTTGGACAGTAAAATGCATTTTTATTAGCTAAAAGCAAATTTAGTATTAAACCATTCAAACCAGTTGTTACTTCTAACAACACTGAACACTCTTTTTAATACTTTGATCCAAACCACAGCCGCCCGGCCCCCGAGGAGAGCCCTGTGGGGTGCGGTGCTACTGCCCGACCGCCTCTGTGAGGGACTGCGGCGGGCACACGGAGTCACAGCGTCTGACTCGAGGAACGGCCCCTGCTTTAACACGGGAAGGAGAGGCCACCGCGGATCCTGACAGCAGAACGAACGCAGGACAAGGAGTTATTTTTAAGCAACACGCATTTAAAGCCACGGTGTGAGGCGAGTTAGAAGCCGGAACTTACTGAAGCAGACCATGATGGAGACGGCTCCCACCGGGCGGGCCCCAGCCCGTTCTGCCCGCTCCCCTGCCCGCCTGAGGCGCCGGCCGGAGTGGGGAATCACCAGGAGCAAACGACCGGGAAGCCAGCCGCGTCCCACGGCCCAGGCACCCACAGAGGCCGCCCGGGCCTGCCGCAGCCCGCCCTGCCACAGAGAAGGGCAAGCGGCA
>VWZZ01003752.1:112271-201278 GCA_013399095.1 Psophia crepitans | reverse complement strand
GGGCGGGCTCGCCCGGGTGCGGCGGGTGTTTTCAGCTGCAAAACACCATTTATTTATTTATTTAATAGATAAATGACCATTTTTATTCATGGACTGAAAAGAGTGGGGCCGTCGCTCGGTGTTCGGGGATGAATGGGCCTGTAGCTAAAATTAGCGAGGAGCTTAATGAGTTATGCAGCTATGCAGCCTGCATGTCCAGCGAGGCGTTCCCTTTGAATGCTTACGGAGGTAGTTATGAGGGCCACGTTGATCTAAAACAAAAAACAAGTAAAGTATTAAGGCAGTAAAGCCAAGTTAGAGCAGCCCTTCTGGCTCCCCGTGCGAATGTTCTTTGTGTTAAATAGCTTAGACCATTTCCATCAACTTTGCCTTTCAATACTCTTTGAGTAAGCTATGTGATCGTGATGGTGTATTAAATTTCATGTAATACGCATTATTTGTTTCCACTTCCTACAGCTCGATGCTAATTCAACTTAGAATTAATTGTTTGTTTGTTGCCAGCACTCGGTGGGGTGGATACATGCCAGTGCATTTAAATGTGGCCAGAATTAAGATTTATTTTTGATGAGCCAGTGTGAATTTAAGCAGGGAGTTGTTAAACAAAGCTGTTCTTTGCCAGGTACTGACATGGTTGGTCTGGTTTATATGGGAACGCGATGACCTCCTTGGTTAGGAACAAGGAAGAAAGTTTTGCCCCTACCTGGTAACTCTTGAGGCGAAGAGTCCTTTGTAAAAGTGGTGACGCTGGGGGCTCGCTCTGCTGGCAGAGCTGCTGCAGCTCAGGCAGCTGGGAGTAACTTTTACTGTCCTAAGGTGTGTGGCTACTGAGTCAGTTGCTGGTTTTGTCCAAAGTAACAACCCCTTTTTGGAAATTGACTTTTTCAACTTTAAACAAGCAGTCTGTTAAAATATGTGGGGGTTTTCACAAGTTACTCTCTTGTATACCTGGAGAATAAAATGACAAAAAAATCCTCTCTGTTGTCAGTAGCGCAGCTGGGCGTCTGTCTTACGTGAAGTGTGGGTAAGACACAATTTTCAGTGACCAGAGCTGAGTGCCGTTTAAAAATACCAGTGCTCAGCCCTCTGGGCTCCTGCCCAGCAGGCACCGTAGGTGGTGTGGTGCGCTGGGGCTGTTGCAGATGGGGTGTGTGTTTATCAGGGAGCATGTAGCAAAGTCTGAGCAGTGACTGTGTAAGTGATTTCTCTTTGCCTTGCGTGGAGTCTGCTTTTGCTGTGTAGGTGACTTGCCGTGTGCACTGACCTGCGCCACCCGGAAACTCGATTCCTGGCACCACCACCATCATCGGTGGATATAATTTGTGTAGCAGTTAAATTAAAATCTGTTTTCTCCCTGGCCTTCTGAAATGGAGCTTTATATTTCAGCAGTCCTGGATTATAGCAGACTAGTTTCATATAAAAAAAACAAACAAGCAAAAACCAAGGTACTTTTAACTCAGTCTAGTGCATAGTACAATCTTAATTCAACTAAAAGTTGTTTGAGGATTGTGGTAGGATTTATTTAAACTAGTTAGATAAATTTAAGAATGAAGTCTGTATATGTTAGATACATAAGTCTGGTGTGTGTGTTTAGTTTGAATTCTGTATTACAGCTGTGCTACTGGTATTCATTCTCCTTAACGTACTGCAGGGGAAAAGCTGAATTTTGGTCGGTAGGCTGATGGTGTTGATCTGTGGCTGAATGTTGCCTTTGCAGCACACTCAGTGATATTTGCTGTTGAGAGGAAGTGTATTGTAGGAAAACATTTCAAATGCATTTGTTAATTCATATTCTTAATCTTGCATTATTGTTATTTTACTGCATTTCTTAATGTGTATTGAAATTCTGACATCCCTTTGGTTAATGATTACTAAATATGTTACAGACTTTTCCTTAAGCAGGTACTTGATATACAGGGAAGCTCATAAACCCCATGTTTTTATTAAGAAAATGAAATTTAAAGAGACAGTGTTATCTAGTTAATGAATTCAGCAGGAACACTTGTTACCACGTCAGATGTAAGGGCTGTGGGGGGAAGGTAGTGTTCTTGATCCAAGACAAGAGACTAGTATTAGCAGATATTAATCTGGCTTTGCAGATATCACTGGCTTCTGCTGTGCAGCCAGTAACACTCACAAATTCAGTAGCTTTATTTTTCTTATGCAGGAAAAGTCTACTGGCTTATTTTTTTTAAAAGTAAAGCCACTTGAAAATTATGGTAGTTAGTAGTTTTGTGAAACTTCTATAACACTGAAATATATTTCAGTTTGTTAATCTTATTTCTGTGGTGGGTTGACCCTGGCTGGAATCCAGGTGCCCACCAGAGCCGCTCTATCACTCCCCTCCCTAACTAGGCAGGGGAGAAAAGGTGTACTGAACGGCTTGTGGGTCGAGATAAGGATAGGGAAAGGTTGTTCACCAGTTACCATCCTGGGCAAAACAGACCAGATGTAGAGAGAAATTAATCTAATTTATTACCAAGAAAAACAGAGTAGAGAAATAAAACCAAATCTTAAAACACCTTTCCCCCTGCCCCTTTCTTCCCAGGCTTAACTTCGCTCCCAATCTCTACCTCCTTCCCCCCAGTGGCACAGGGGAACGGGATTATGGCCAGTTGATCACACCTTGTTTTGTCTGCTTCTTCCTCCTCAGGGGGAGGACTCCTCACACTCTTCCCCTGCTCCAGCGTGGGGTCCCTCTCACGGCAGACAGTCCTCCACCAACTTCTCCAACGAGAGTCCTTCCCAGGGGCTACAGCCCTTCACAAACTGCTCCAGCGTGGGTCCCTCCCACAGGGTGCAGACCTGCTCCAGTGGGGGTCCCCCACGGGGTCACAAGTCCTGCCAGCAAACCTGCTCTGGTGTGGGCTTCTCTCTCCACGGGGCCAGAGGTCCTGCCAGGAGCTTGCTCCAGCATGGGCTGCTCACACGGTCACAGGCTCCTTTGGGTGTCTCCACCTGCTCCGGCGTGGGGTCCTCCACAGGCTGCACATGGAATCTCTACTCCCCATCATTTTTCCTCCATGGGGTGCAGGGGAACAACCTGCCTCACCATGGTCTTCACCACAGGCTGCAGGGGAATCTCTGCGCCTGGAGCATCTCCTCCCCCTCCTTCACTGACCTTGGTGTCTTTTTGGTAGTCTTATTTATAATATAAATAATAAGTTGAGGTGGATAATATGAAAATTTGCGCTGAGCATCATTAAACTTGAGACTGAGCTTAAAACATTGATCACTGCGTGTGCCTTGTCTAACTCAGGATTTCTTTGTTAATCACCAGCAGCTCTCACTTGATGATGTTCCCATTAAGGAGATCTTGGGCTAGAAATAGTAAAATTTTTGTATGCTCAAATGCTGAGGTGGCCAAGCCTCGTGACATCCAGCTGTGTACCAGATCTTTCTGTGGCCGAGGAACATTGTGTGTCTCAGAGCTGGGATGTACGAGGGGAGCGTACGGATGGCGTGACGGTGATTCCCTACAGCTCCTGGATCACTCCAGGAGGGAGCTGAGCTTTATGTGACTGGGTTCTCTGTTGTCTCAGGCTCTCAGAGTCTGCACTAGTTGTGTGGCAGAGCTGCGCTCAGGCTGCTGGCAAACTTGTGTGGGTCGGGCAGTGAGTCGGCCCCGTACAGCTGTAACATCAGAAAACATCGTGAGCCCTATCTGCCGTATGTTTGATTGTGGCGTTTTGCACTCTGGGGTCAGCTCTTCTGGTCGGGCAGGGTACAAGGTGTGATTTGATGAGCTTGTGAACTTCCACATTTGGCCAAAGTTCACTGTGTTAACGAGCTCAACCAAGTGTTACCTTGCATCATCACTTCTGGAATCCCTTTGTGATAAAGTGTATGAAGCATAGCTATAGCTTCCTGTCCATCTACGGTGTGTGCACCTCTGGCTGGATCCAAGTATTCTGCAAATTTGTTATCACACCTCAGCAAATGCATGGGAAGTTCCACTCTATGTGTAATGAACTAGCTCTCACTATTCCTAAGTAAATAAAAAAAATTATAATACATAATAATTAAAAATTAATTTTAAATGAATAACTAAATCCAACAGTGTACCAATGATATGCATTTTAATGTAATTACTTAATATCTTTTTGTTTGCACTTTCCAAAAAACCTCAGATTTGTAGTAGTTTTAAAAAGCCTGTGTCTTGAAGACATGACAAGTAACTCAAACATCATGCGATCTTCTCTGTAAATGTCATTAAAAAACCCATTAAAGCTATAAAGCTTAATTTGGTACTCATGCACTCTAATTCCGTCAGTGTAGGGATGAATAGGAAGGATTCACCTTTCAAGATGTTTTTCTGTAGTGAAACATTAGAATGTTTTTGTGGGAAAATCCCATTCTGCCATGCCTGGCACCATGCACCATTTGACTTGTGGTTTGTTTATCACCGATCTATGTATCAGGCAGTGTTTTCGTGATGGGTTTGAAATTCAAAAATATTTCTCTGTAGAGCTTGTATTTAATAAGAGAGGATGGATAACTCTGTTCCTTCCTGAAAAGCAATTTGTATGTTTAGCGTAACATTATGTGTGAAGTGTATTTATGTGAGTGGTTTTCCCCCTAGTTTGTGGCTTGGGCTTTTGTTTTCATTAAGAAAATGAGTTAGACTCCTGGGAAATTCAGAGCATACCAAAATTCTTGCCAGATCCAGCTTCCAGACAAGCTCTTAAGCTACACATGTTAAAACACTAAATCGAGATCAGCGCAAAGCAAAATGTTATTAGCTATAGAGTACTACTTGTTGCAGAGAGGAAACCTAGGGAGTGCTGAAGTTGCTTTATGCTGGAGGTTATTCATCAGTGAATGTTAGCATAAGCTTTTCTGCAGCCGTGGTGAAAAGAGGTGGTTGGATGCCTTAATTCGGTGCGCTGTTTGACACAATACAGGAGCACTTTTAGTTCTCTCTTTGGGGGGGATTTAGAAACAGCTTATTGTAACAAACACTGCAAGCCGCGGTTTGTGTTTCATTACAGCGACTGTGGTTACTCTCTCACTCGTTAAACTTTTGTTTAGATGTCAGAACATTTGCAAATTATCAAGTGTCTTGTACTTCCAAAGAAAATGAAAAGTTTCTACAGAATTGTAGTTACTGAACTTGGGACAGTGCTTGGGTGTTGTCTGCTGAAGGAGAAGTCCCAGAAATAGACGACAAAAGCTGTCGTAACTTGAAGGAATCTATAGAAGATAAAGGGTTGAGTATTGAAATGTGTTCAGTAAAGGCCAGCAGTGATTACTGTGTGCTTAGCAAATAGTACCTGCACAGCTTAGGGCATGTCTTTCAGAGGACTTTCTGCTGTAGTCTGAGGTAGTCTGATGTGAAGCGTTTAGGTTTCTGGAGTTATAAAACTTACTACAGAATCTGTGTTCTCCTGATTCAGATGTCAGGCATAATTTTGCATCAATATTTGCAAATTAATAAATTGCTTTATAAGAAGTTGGAAGTGGTTTTGGTGCATAAAAATGTGCAAAGTCTTGGTGAAAATCTAGTGACCTAAGTGCTGAGTATGAGCGCCTTGGTAGGTGACTTTCTGTATAGAAAACTTTATTTGTCGTAACGATCACTGATCCCTTCTGCTACTTTAGAAAATCAAAACCCCTTAAACTCAACTCAGTTGCGAGGGGAAAAACTTCAAAATTTTTTTTCCTGGCTTTTCTGTTGGGAGGAGTGTGGGCGTAAGCTTGTTTGGGAAAGAGATATTTCAGGAAGTGACATTTTGTAGCTGGAATAAAAACTAAGTCTTAGTGGCTTGGAAGAGAACCAAATATCTCCTGGCGTGTTTCAAAAATGTGCAAGTATTGAGAACATTAAAATACGTAAACAATGTTTTAGAGAGTCAACAGAGCATCACGGTATAATTCAGGGAGGATGACAATTTATATAAAACCAGTTGACTCTGGAATATATGACTGTCTCGATAGCCAAACATAATTAAACATGATAAGTAGTTCCAAGATGTAGCTTTGACTGCTGGCAAGATGCGGTATTCCTTAGGGTGCATGAGTTTGGCAGCTTTTTTGGTCTTACAAATGGGGATGACATCATTTCGCTACATCCATATTAAAATAAATGAAAACCATCCGTGGTGGAAAGATAAAGATAGGAATTTCTTGGAGGCCTTTCTCTTAGAGCATAGTATTAAGCTCGATCTGTGTATATGGTAGTAGGATTAAAGTTTTAGGAATCTTGTAGTTTAATCTTGACTTGTACTGTTTTCTAGTGCCCCAGATGTATGCAGTGTGATACGAAGTTTGACTTCATAACTAGAAAGGTAAGAGAAATCAATGAAGTGTGAAGCATTAACTGTTGCAAAATACTAATGTGGACTTCTTTTGATTTAAAATGTAGGAGATTTCAGTAGAAATTTCAGCATGCAAAGTCGGATATAACTTCAGTAGTTTTTCTTTCTATTGTGCCTTTTCTGAGTAGAGGTCTTTTTTGGTTTAATTCTGTTTTTTTTTTAAATTCTCCTTGTTGCTCAATGTGTAATACATAGCTGGGGTTTATTGAAATTACTGGATACCCGCAGGATTTTACATTCAAAGGAAGAATTAGAAGAACTCACACTGGAGTGGGCTGCTAACACGGGTACTGACACAGAAACCAAACGAAGTAATTCAGTTGTGTTTTGGGAGATAAAATTACTTGTGGAAATGTATGCAAAAATGTTTTCAGGAGTAATGAATTATAATCTTATGTTAAGGAACTGTATTATTAAAATGCGGAGAGCCAGAACTCAAATTGTCCTTCTGTTCTAAAACAGGATTTATCTTGGGTTTGGAAAAGGGTATTTCTGATTGAAGTATAAACCACCTTGGTTGCTGCGAGCTATAAGTAGGCTCACTGTATGAACAGAAAGCACTAGCGTTAGAGTTAAATTATGTTCGTTATATAAAAGTGAGCAGGTGGAATGCATGCTGGTGTACGGAGCATTATTGTCAGAAAACATTCTGCTGATATTGGGGTTTAGCATGAAGAAGGAAAGCAGCCTCTCAAGGCCAAGAATGATTTGTAGCAGGGAGTATCATTCTCTTGTAGAAGTACATCGACGCGCTCTTAGCATGCGCTTGTGAAAGTGAAGAAAGATGTGGAAGTGTGACTTGTAGTGCGTTGACATAGTTGATGTTTTTTTAGTTTATTGTTTGGAGGGAGAAGAAAGGAGAAAAGGTAAACCAGACATAGTAGTATGTCATACCAGGTAGGTGTACTTTTTCAGGAGGCCTGGAGAGCATTAGGATGTCAGTTAGCGATCCTACTACTCCTAAATCATGGAGTGTACTTTCTCCTGGTTCTTGTTTTACCCTGTGGTTGGATGGGTTAAGAGCGTGGTTGCTGGTTAGTTACAGCATTGTGATTGCGAAGCACTAATACAGTAGGCTGCTGTGTTTTACTTGTGTTAGCTTTGGGAAGGAAATGGAAGCAGCCTTGGGAAATAGGTGCTCCAGAGAATTTTGTGCAATATTTGGAAGGAAAACCTAACACTGACCAAAACTGCAGTGTATCAGTTCCTTGTATCAAACTGTTCAAACTTGCTTTGAGCCACAAATGAGTTCCTGCTTGCCTAGGAGCGTATGTTCTGACATGAGAACTTGCATCAGGCAGACCTGCTGGGACTGTCACACCCCAGCAGCGGGCTGGAGCACAACCTACTTGTTGCAGATTTAGTAGCTGTGATACGCGTTGCAATACTAGTTCTGATTTTGCAACTTCATTGGATTTGTACTATGCTGCCTGATATTTCTGATAAATGGCTTTAGGCTTTTAAGTTTCCGTGGGAAAAACTTGAGACTAAGTTTTAAGGGGGAAGCATGAGATCTCCAGTCGAAGTTTATGGAGATCTTTGGGTAGAAGTGAGAAGGGACCTAGAAATCACTCTTCTGTTGTGTTTTTATTGACAGTAAGGTGAAGGATTTGCTGGATGCTGGAGAAGCCGTTTCAGTGGATAATTGTCTGGTTTAGAAACATGTTTACAGAGTGGCAACAAAGGGTTAGAGTGCTGCTGTTCATCCTGTACTCAGTCCTTGGTGTTCAGTCTTCAGAGAGTTCGTTCTACCACTCTAGCCATTAAATTTCCCTTACCTATCCCTCAACTTGGACGTTTCATACCTGAGAAACTGTTCTGTTTCTTGGGGAGGAGAATATTTAATTTAGTAACTCTATCAACTGTGCCTTGCTGAATACTGATGCACTGGAGCGTTTTATTGACCAGCACTGGTCTCCCTGCCAAGGGGGACTGCCCTGCATACCCAGCTTCAGAGAATGCACGGAACAAACAGGAACATTTTGTAGGCTGACTTGAGGTTTTCAAGTAAGTTTAAAGCAGTTTGGCTCTTGCATTAAAATTCAACATAAGTCAAGTGTTTAGCTCTTCAAGATTTGTGAAAAGCCTGTAAGCAAATGCATAGCAAAACTAACCAACAACTTCATGATTAAGAAAAAAAATCAGTCTTTAAAAGATCAAAATTGTTTTTCCTTTCCCATCTGATATGGTCTCCCCTTATTTCATCCCACGAATGCATTTAAAAACTTAATGAGAATTTTCATCTTCTGAGTTATTTCTCTTCTAACGTACTGTGATTTGTCTGGTACATTTGATGCAAAACAGAAGAGTATTTGTATTATCTTACACTAACCCGACTGAACGAACAGATGCTCTACAACGCTAAATGGGAGCTGTTCACTGTACAGATCCCCCTGCAACCGCTTTTGGGGGAATAGGTGAATAATTTCATATTTGAACACTATATAAATGCAGGTTGAAAGGTGCTGCCTGATGAAATTTCCCTGGCTGGTCTCATTCCTCTGCTGAAACATAGTTTTGGTCTGTAAAGACTATTTCTCTTTAATTTTTGCAAATAAGTAGGCACGGTGGTGTTGGTTGATGGTTGGACTTGATGATCTTAGAGGTCTTTTCCAACCTTAAAGATTCTGTGATTCTATGAAACTTATCCCCTAACCATTTCCTCTGTAAATACGTAAAGAAAACGTTTTCTCATGCTTAGCATCACTGTCGAAGATGTGGAAAGTGCTTCTGTGACAAGTGCTGCAGTAAAAAAGTGCCTCTGCCTCGCATGTGCTTTGTGGACCCTGTGCGCCAGTGTGCTGAATGTGCCCTCATCTCACAGAAAGAAACAGAGTTTTATGACAAACAGCTTAAAGTGCTCATGAATGGTAAGGGACTGCATGCATGTATATGCCGTTTTGGTCTCGTTTATGTTTATTCAAATGTGGTAAACAGCAAGAGTAATGCCCCTTGTTCAACAAGCTGCAGCTTTGTCTCCTTTAAATACTTTTTTGTTGTCACGCTGCTTGTTTGCTAGTTAATAATTCTGTGTTACTTGTTTATTTAGAGAGAAGTTTACACTTTTTAGTCAATGTTTACAAAGAGTGATTTAATTGAACACAATGGAATTTTAATGCCTCTGAGAACAGATGTGTGTGCAGTTGGCATTTTTCTTAAAATAATGCATCTTCTAGCCATATTCCTGTTACATTAAATAAGGATAAAAAATACGTAATAGATAGTATTCTAATTCTAATATTTTCTAACAAGACACAGTGCTTGTTTCAGGCCTCATCTGTGAGCTTTGATCTCATCTATGGCCTACAGCTATGGTTGATGGCAGATCATGAGTTGTCAGTTTTGCATAGCACTGAAACTACATGCAATACAGTAATTCCTGTTCAAATTAATTTAAGAAAGCCAAGTCTCCAGTTTTTAAAATATTCTGTGATTGTTCAGTGTCTTTTGATGGGCTCTCAGCACGATGCCAATGTGTGTAATCAATCAGTAAGCTAAACCACGTTCTGATTAGCGAGAATGTTCCTAGGCAGATTCCAGGTTCATCCCTGTAACACGCAGATCATTCTTCGCTCTGCTTTGCAGGTCAAGGTATAGATGAATTAGTGAATAATGTATTTTAAACTGAAGATTTCTTTTAAATGCATTTGTGTTCTTTGATTAAACCCTGCAGTTGTTCCTGACTCACTGTAGAGCCACAGATCTCAGTCAGAGAGACGGTGGTGATGTCCTTAGCAATTTTTTTGCTGTTGTCTCTGTCTTGCTTCAGCAGCAGCCTGGGGGTCTGTGCTGTGAGGGGTCAGTAAGACTGGGCAAAACTGAACTGGAGAGCGAGGTGACGCTCTCTGAGGCTGCCTCGTTCAGGTCATGGAGATGGATCCCAGACTATTTGGCAGGGCTGTATGTTGTTATTTTTTTCATTTCCCAGACCAACAGTATTGGCATTGAGTAATGCATGGAGGAAATAAAGCGGCTGGGCGTGTAGTTTGCTTTATTTTAAGTTATGAATCACTTCACTAATGTAGCTGAAGATGACTTTCTTAATGTCAAAGGAGGTATTTTGAGCAGGAAGAAACATAACATGAAGGCTGAACTTCATTGACCTCAAAGTGAGACTGAGCTAGCCTTCAGTAATGAAAAGGAGATGTCGTTACTGTTTATTAAGCACAGAGCTGGAGGTCACATCCTGCTATTGGATTCTTCTGACAGAGTTTTTTGGAATATTGAAACAGCAGTGTGTGTTATGGTGACAAGATAGGGTCTTTAACTGCCTGTTTCTGCCATCTCCAAATCTGCTGTCATTTTTAAAAGATTCATCTTGGATATCATCTGTATTTCTACATGTGGGAGAAATTACATAGGAATTGCGAAAGGTCCTGTGATTCAGACTGTGATAATTAAAGGCCAGCTGTTTATAGTTGAGTGTTCTGCTGATGTTAATCAGTTTAACATTTCAATTAGTCTCTTAATTTGCCCAGTTCAGTGTATTCACGGCGGTAAGTAAGTATTAGTTACCGTTTTTGATATGTGAATGTTCCTTCCTAAACTCTGCATTAGAATACTAAAACATTTCTTTCCAGGTGCTACATTCTTTGTAACTCTGGGAACATCTGATAAACCTGAGCTTATGGTTTGCCGACTGTCCAACAATCAGAGGTGAGAAAGATAGATAGAAATTGCATTTGTAAAGTATATTATTGTTGCACTTAGAGCTATATTATTGTCCAATAACCTAAACAAATTGTAACATGTGACAAGGATATTGTAGAGACTAATTGGACTGACAGGATAGGTACAACTTCATTGGAGTAAGTTGGTTTGAATTTACTAGCGGTGTGGATCAGAATGCTGTGGAAAGGTGGAGCTCCGCTCACTGATAACGTGTCTCAGTGCCACTGGAATAGAGTTTTGCCAGCTAATGGGAGGATGGTAGGAAGGGCGGGCAGGGACAAGCCTGTAGCCACTGAAAAAAGCTTGTTTCAGAATGGTTCTAACGCTGCACCGTATTGTGTAGCGCTATGGCCAAAGCATGACTTAGGTCATCCCTACCATTTGCTTGGCTGGAACACTTCAGACTCTGTTCTTCTTCCCCCAGAACTTTGGAAGAATGCTTTTAATATTTTGAAAGGGTCTCCTGGCAAACTGAACTATAGGTTTTGTGGGGCTTTTTTCCCCAATGAAAGAGAAATCAAGCAGGAAAATATACTTCCCTCCGCACCGCAAAGAACATATAAACAGCCAGTCAGAGAGATCGTGATGGTTTTTTTTTGTTTGATTTTTGACATGATATTGTAGAAAAAACCCCAGTTATTCTAAAAAATGTTTTCTTCTGTTATGTAGATACCTGGTTTTGGATGGAGACAGCCACTATGAAATTGAAATTATACAGATTTCAACTGTTCAGATACTTACAGAGGGATTTACTCCTGGAGGTAAATTTTTTTTTCACTGAATACAAATTAACTATTAAGAGAAAAACATGTAAAGCTGTAATTCTAATTCTAGTATCGTTCAAGGTAGACAGCGCATTTCTAGGTTACTGGTAACGCAGGTGTAACTAGGGTAGTTACAGCTGCTCTCAGAAGAGAGTGCAGTGTGTGGGACCCTGTCCATGGGGCTCCTGGGATTTGGGGAAAAACCTAAGAATTGAGAAGTTACCTTAGAGCTCTGATATGGGAGAGCTTCTCAATAAACCGGAGTGAAGGGGGGTTGTCATCTGTTCTGATCCTTTCTCTTGGCTAAATATAAACATTTCTTGATTCAAAAGCTCATGGGAGGGAACTGCTAGCCTTTGGCAGCTTCCATTTCAGAATCCAGCTGGGATTTCTCTTCTACTGGTACAAACAATTGTGAGGAGAGTGAGAAAATAACTGTGGGGAATAAAATAAAGGATTAAATTATGCTTTCTTAATTTCATTCAAGATGAAGGGGTGGCCAAATGAAACTGGTAACATCTGAATCAGAGGGCAGCTACTTACTGCCTCATCTCTTACCAGATTTTAGAGTATTTCAACATGAACTTGAATATGATCTCACTGAAATGAGAAAAAACAAGGTCAGGAATTTTAATAATTGTTCTTTAGCAACACCTCTGTCACTGCTGGAATTTTCTAATCCGACAGCATATCTGTGCAATATTCAGTCAGCACAACACGTTAACTTTAATATACCTTGGTATTCACATCAACCAGGTGTGTTGCCGAGTTACTTAATGCTCCTGTAATTCCGTGTTCACTATTCTTCTGACCGCTTTATCTTTTCGCCTGCCTGCCTGCCTTCCTTCTTGATGGTAGAAAAAGATATTCACACTTACACCAGCCTTCTGGAGAGCCAGCATATTACTGAAGGTATCACCAGTGCCTTTGAGCATGACTCACCTAAGCATGTTGTCATGATCCCCTCCCATCTTTCTTCCTTTGCAGTGCTGGTGGTTTTGCTTGATCAATAGCTGTTCAACTTAGTAGTGTTCCAGCCTGACATGTATCCATTCCTTCCGTCTGTCTGTTTAGTAAACTGAGAGTGAATGTTTTGTAACTTGTTGGAAGAGAACTAAAACACTCAAGGCCTTTTTTAGACCACATGTGCTAGGAGAGAAGGGAAGATAAGTACTGTCTGTAGTGGCAGTGTTACACATTGCCTGCTTCAGCAGAGGTGTGCTCAGTTGTGCACATCAGAAATGAGTAACACACTTGTTGAGTACTGACCAGTAAGGCTTGTCACTGAAGAAACAAACAATTAATGGCTTGCTTTTACACATCTTTAAAAGAAGTAAGACCTCTTGTTATACAAGGTTCTGGAATGTCAGATGTGGGCAAACTGGTGAGGGTGGTTTATCTTTAAGTTGCCCCTTAATCTGTTAGCCTGGCCAGGGAGATGCAGGGGAGCAAGTGAGGAAGCTGGAGCTCAGCTTCTCCTCAGAGAGGAGCAAATAGTTACTTGTATAAAGATTGCTCGTGGGCTTTTGATCAGCTTGCTTAGGCTGAGATTGTCTTTGTTTTGGCTTCTCGAATATTAGAGTCATGGACTCCAGGAGCCCTCTCGTGTGGACACTTCTTTTTTAAAAAGAACTCTGCAAAAGGTGTCCTCCTGTGCATGGTGGAGCTGTTCTTGGGGCTCAGTTTAGGCTCTGCTACTTGGGGAAGTAATGCCAATAAGGTGTGGTATTCTAAACAAAATTTGTTTCACTTCTGTATTTTTGCTTTGGTTTATTTTAATCTGTGAAGCCAGAACAAGAGATACAAACATCTCGTTATCACACTGCTGTCAGAGCAGTGTCTTTTGTAGCGGATTTCCTCCAGGAAGTAAATGACGTTGCCAGTCATTATCTAGTCTTGTGTAAGCGTCTCCCAACCTTTGCTGGGTTTGGAGGCACTTTCGGCTGCCCTGCCTGCCTTTGGATCAAGCAGGGATCCCTCTTGGCTGTCAGTCTAACTGGCCACTAGTAATTCACTTTACAAACTGCCAGCTACAGTATGAAACTGTGGTATCGACCTAAGACGTGGTAATATTAACAGCTGGTGGCTGTTCCCCATGGCTTACACCAGTTCTGCCCTGGTGACTGCCAGAGAGAATTAAACACTACTGAGTCTGCACATTCCATTGCCCGGCATTAACCAGTTGTCAGTGCACCTGCAGCTGCTATTGCTTTGAATTAAATGATGAGAGACTTTTGGGGTTTGTTTGGGTGGGGTTTTCAAACATGCTTATTAGCTAGAAGAAGTTGTGTTACTTACCTTGAATAGCAACAGATTTTTACCAGCTATGCTTCTCCCTTCAGGGGGTAATACTCGTGCCATAGGTATGATTCTGCAGTACAAGGTACCGGGATCCGAGGAGCTAACGCAGATGAAATTCACAGCCAGTGAAGACCTCAGCTGTAACAAGAAGCTGTCAGCGAGCTGGCTCGCGGCGATGCATAAGGTAAGTGAAGGAAGCAAAATGTACAGAAGGCTGGAGAAAATATTAATAGGGGGGTGCTTAGTAGCACTTAGGATACTCTCAGCCTTAGGAGTCTCTCTTTTCTGTATTTTTTTTTTATTTAAGGCTTTTAGAGCCTTGTTGCTTAAGCAAACAGAAGCTGTGGATGGCTGTTATGAGCATGAGTAGCTTTATGCTCAGATACCTGAAGAACATACACATTACAAAGCATTTCCCAAGATCTTATATATGTTATTAGGTGAAAAGTAGTAGGAAGCAGACTTTCAAGTTCCTTAGGTTTTTGTTACTCACTGAAGAATGTGCGTTATGAAGTACTCCTTTTAACTCAGCTAATTGTTTTTCCTACTTTGTGAAGGTTGTTGATTTTTGCAAACAGGAAGGGAGGCGTGGGCAGGAGCCTGTGGAAGGCTGTTTCATCCTCTGTTGCTAGGCACCGTACGGCTAGGGAAACTCAGGTTCATGATTTCATAAGCCACAGTTATGGGACACAAAACTCAAACCCACCCCAACTAGTTCTGGAACTTTGTTCACCTGATCAGTTGTTAATTAGAACTGTAACTTACAAGCTGTCTGCAGATGCAAGTGTGTGGCTGTTTGCTTCCGTGTCGCGGTGGTTAAGCTCCCCAGCTTTAACCAGCACAGAGCACTCCGACCCTGTTGCCATCTCAGGGCAACCTAGCGAGCTAACCCCTCCAACTATGGGGAGAACCAGCATTTTGTGGATCAGCGAACAGCCTCCCCTCACTGATTCGCCTCCTTTGACAGGAGCTTTGAGTAATTGATGGGTGCAGTGAGATTTTCAGAGGTGCTGGCTAACAGCATGTAAGGGGACCTGCAGCTGGAGCACGCACATCTGTCCCGTCACAGGGGGTTGGTTCATCCTGTAGGTTAAGCCAAATGACCACCTCACCCAAACTCTGCAAGGAGGTGGCAGAAGGGGTAGGAGGAAGATAGAACAGAGTAACGTTGTTTACTGCAGATGTTTAGGTGGATTACCAAAATCTCAGGAATACTACTGCTAGCTCTTTCCAAGGCAGCTTTGATCAGAAATTGTTGTTTCTGACCAAGAAGAAACAATTGTGAGTTGATGTAGAAATTTTCAGTGATCTCAGGTTAGACTTAAAGTAACCCTGAATAGTTTTGAAAAATTACTGAATGCTATTAATAGCCTCAGACCATGGAAAACAGTAAAGGAAGAACCCAAAGCCTTGGGTTTAAAGGAAACTTCTGGAGGGGTAGGAAGGAGGCGAGGCAGCTGCAAGCGAAGCTTCAGCTAACACAGTGACATTTTGCCTTCGTGATAGGCTACAAAACTTCTTTATGAGTCCCGGGACCAGTAAGAGCAGCGAACTGTTGGCCGCTTGAGGGAAGACACCAGCCTCCACGGACCTGCCTCTCCCTTTTTGCTGATGTGGCAGCCGGTAACATCTGCTACTCTCGACCCCTTCTCATTCCAGTGTGGTTCACTATGTAAGAACTGGCAAATGCAATGTGAGTATTTTTTATTTTTTTTGAACCATGAGTATTCACTCTAGTGTGCAATATGTATACAATTAATGCTTTAAACAGCCTCACCTTTAAGACTTTGTATATTTTGTTAAGCCTTTATCGGCACTTAATATGAAAGTGACCTGCACTACAGCTAATGTACAGCACAACTTTTATAGTAACAATTATATATACTGTTTGCCTCCAAAAGCAAACAAATGTATGTCTCTTCTGCAGAGAATAGCTTTTGGGTATAGATCTCAGGTTTTTTCCCTCTATCCAAATGTTTAAAATCAATGTACAATAAAATCTGCCTTAGATATGATTTTATAGAAGTCACTTGATTTTTTTTAAACATTTCATTTTAAGCAACTAAATACTTCACCAAATAGCACCAAATTGGACTTACATGAACATGATCTTGAAACTTTCCTTCTGTAATAAATAAGCTTCCAGAATAACTTTTAGTTTTGTATTTTCTTTTTGGTAACTAGCTTTTGTTAATCTAACTGTAATGCTCTCTGAAATTGTATACAATTTAATGTACAAATATGAATAAATTAATTCACTTATTTTAAAAAAAATGAGGTGATACTTAATTTCACACTATAAAACTTCTTTAATGATGGGCACTGTGGCCTCCACTCTGTGAACTCAAACATTGATAGAAGCAGCACTCTAATTTTAGTTCTAAGTGTTGGTAATTGGTTCAACTGTTGCGATGAATCCTCTGGCTACGTGTGCTGAGCCCAGCGTCTTTCTGCCCTCCGTCTTCCTACGCTGTAAAAACTGAGTACACAAGCAGACAAGGCTGAAGTTGTTGGCTTGTGTGTAAAGGACCCTTGAGAGCTTTTCTAGACAGGGATCGATGTGTCCCCGTTGGAGTGCTGGAGGACTGGTGTAAGGGGGGTCCAGAATTGTTTGGTGAGTGGCTTTCTGTGCAGCTGGTAAAGCAGTGAGGAAACTTGAGTTAACAGGTAGGACACAGCAAGCTAGAATGGGGCTGTGTGGGTAGCTTGTGACCACAGGCACGTCTGCTGGGCCTACCTCTAAAAAATGCTGGAGAATGCAGCCATGCCTTAGCAGTACTTTATTGTGCACATTTACATGTTCTCTGAATTAGTGTATCCTAGGCTCTGGAAATCATCACATTCATGTAGCAAATTCTTCAACAATAATACCCTTCCACTTCTCACCACAATATATACAGTTAATGCTAACCTGTGGTAAAAGCAAGTTACAGCACTGCAGAAATGGATATATAAATTATACACAGAACTTGTACATGAAGAATTAATCAAATTGCATACTGTTACATGGGAGAAAATTACAAGAAATACAGCTAAAACTTATAATGGGAAATTCAAAATATACTTTTGGTATATAAAATCATGTACAATTAAAACTCCAGTGAAGTGCTTTTTTTTTTTTTGCTTGAAACTACAACGTAGTGGAATAGGTTATTGCATAACTTGCCTTGGCAACGGGTGTAGGCTGCCAAGAACCATAGAAACTGTCCTCAAATAAGCTATTGCCCTTCTTAAATCCTTCTCAAACCTCGTTTCTTTCTTCTCCTTGACTTAGCATCTACCCAACCCTCTTCCTACTTCTATCCAGTCCTTCATAGTTTCTTCTAGACTGACTCAGGCAGACTTCAAATGACACAGTGTAACCCTCCCCAGACTCTTACCCTTTTCAACTATTGCACTTTCATCCATGCAGACGTACAGATCCCTTAAGCTGCTGCAAGTTCGGTACTAACTGTTCTGTCCTGGATGGACGAGCTCAGGTGGTCAGTAGGGGAACCTTTACATTAGTAGTGACACTGGTGCTGTAGGCTGAATAATAAGAAAATAAACCACACCAGGTGAAATACTGTGTAGGGGTTTTGAAGTGTACAAATACTGTTGTTTCATTAGTTCTCCAGCTTGATTCTAAATGCAAATAATACTAGATGCTAGACTATGTAAAGCTTTTGTTGGGGTTGCCGAGACTAGGATTTAAGCGTAGAGGATGTTACACTTAAATCCTAGCCTTCATAAAGCTTTGGTGACTACTTACTTCTGCACGTAATAGGTGAAGATCTTGTGTCCTAGAACCCAAAGAGTTGATCAGTAATGAGAACTCAACATTCACTGGTATGGAACAAAATAGCCAAAACCCTGACGTGGGACAGTTACTGTGGGGTTGGAGCAAACTGGACAGCGTATCTGCGCTCCGCAAATGACACCTCTGAACATTTAACACAAGAAAGCTCCTACCACGGAACTTAAAACACTGCTTCAGACAACAGCTGGCGCAACACTGTAGGTAGTGGAGGTATCACTCTCCTCATCAGTGGTGGGTCACATAAAAATGATCCTCATTTACAAATTGCAGATCTTGAAAATCTTGGATGCTGTCCATTTAACTAGAGAAAGCACCATTAAAACCAAATATCAGAGTTTTAGTTCTCTGTGTGAAATGATCAGAAATGATGGCTCCAGTGTATGTTTTCAGTTTCCAGTTACCAGCACGGTATTGCACTGTTGTACAACTGAATTCAAGCAAGGGTTCGCTGTCTAGGTTTTATTCGTGGATATAACTGTAAAAAAACAGAATAAAAATATTAGGCTTTGCATGGTTGATACCAAGTTAAACAGAAATCAATTCAGTTGTAACCAAGAGGTACTTATTAACAAGAACTGGGCGATGCAGAGTGTTGGGGGGGGGCTGTGTGTGTGAGGCATTTGTAAGCGCCAGCATGTTCTTAGATAACTTCTGAAAGAGTAAACCAGAAACAGCAGCGAGCCCAAGGGAGGCCTTATTCCTGCCAACAGCACCAAAACTGCTGCTCTGACAATGACTCTCTTCATTTAGCTCAAGATCCCAGACTAGACCAAAGGATGCTTTTATCTGAGTACGAGATGTCCCTGCTCTGTAAGGTTTGCTTGCTCGTTTTATCCTCTGTATCTCTCTGCTTAGCAGCCTTACACTCCTGTTGTCTCACGATAGCAGTGTTCCATTTGACCGAGTGCAGCGTAAATGAGTTGCCTGCAGTGGTCAGCTCCAAGCCGCTTTCCTGTTTAAAGGTGACCCTACCTAGGTATGGTATATATTAAACATGTACCTATCTCGATACGGCTTGTCCTATGCCAGGCATTAAAAACCTTCCTAAAGAACTTCCTGGGCCAAAGCTTCGAGCTGCCTAATAGAGCCCTTCCACTTCACGTAGAGGCCCTATATTTCGGGCAGAGGGGATTGGATATCTTAAAGATTAAAGCATAAACTATATTAAATCTACTGACTTGCCAAACAAAACCCAGCACTGATCTCCTAACCACAGCCCGTCCTTTTTGATGACAACGGCACAGAGGCCAGAGAGCCTAAGGATAGTCTGCTTTGCAGCCCTTCGTAGCAGTGAGTCCAGATGATGCACAGGGAGGTTCTGCCCAAAGATCCGTCTTGGTTTCCTACTTCAGGGTAAAGTGAAAACCAGAAGGGAGAAGGTACCATAAAAAGCACTTACCCCAAGAAGATTTTTAGGCACGTAGCCTTCTTTATCATTGAGGCGGGCCCACCACCACTCTGTTTCGTTGTCATCCTTGCGTCTTAGAATAGTGATGGCATCGCCCTCGTGGAATGACAACTCGTCGTTATTCTGGGCTTCGTAATCCCACAGGGCGTACACCACGCCTTTATTCATCACTCCCAGCTTCTCTTGCACTCCTGATAACAACAAATTAGAGAACGCACACGATGGTAAAAGATCCTGGTTTTTCCTCTGAGATTTTCGGTGTGGATACTGTGGCCCAAATATTAGTCTCTTACTAAGAAGGGATGAATTTTAGAAAAGCTAGAAGTTTGTAAAGTAGTGTCACAGCTCACCGTACAAGAACTGGGAACACTGAATATAACCTTCTTCCATCTCCTCACACTTGTCTGCAGCCGTTTCTATATCGCTTATAGTTGAAGCAAAAATAGCTGCCCCGGATTCAACCAGCAGTTTACAGAGATGAACGCTGTTACAAGAAGCAGCACAATGCAAGGGTGTCCTGAAATAAAGCAGAAATGTAGGCATGAGAAAAGAAACTTCCCTGAATCCTAACTATTTTGGTTTGCAATCTAGAGTTTAGCCTGTCTATTTTTAAAGGAAATTGTTCTTTATGATTATAGTATAGGTATGCATTGTCCAGAGTCTGTCAAGCAACTGGGGTGGATTCCAGGATTTACAGGACTCCAGCAAAGCCAAATGCGATAACAGAGATTTTAGGAAAAATGTTAATTTTCATAGCTTACAGAGCTGCTGGGTATAAAAGGGTATTTTCCAATCCAACGAAGTTTGAAAGGTAAAATAAGGTGAGGGCAAAACAGATCAGCACAGCGAGGTTTCACATCCCCTGCAAACGCATCAGAAGTGCTACATCTCCCTGTACAGCCAGATCCTTCAACACCACCAAGATCTGTGGTGGGTTCTATGAAGATGAAACTCTCGTCATTTGTCATTTAGAATTTAATTATTTCAGCATCTGAACAAGAAATGCAACTGTATCACAAAGTAAACCTAAAACACAGGATACTTTATGATTTAAGTGTACTTAAATGCTTGCACGTGAGTTGAACACGATGTAACTTTGCCTTTGAGTTCGTCACCACCTGGAGATTCGAAAGTCTTCATTTGCTGGAGGTAAGGAAATTATTCCCCAAACAGGCCTCGATTGATATTAAACGTGCATCAAAATGGTGTTTCTCCCAGATGCTACGTTAAAAATCTTGACACTTACCACCCATCGCTATCTGCTGCGTTTACATTTACACCAAAATCTAGCAGGAACTTCACGATGTGGTGATGACCAGCACACACTGCATTATGCAAAGGTGTAATTCCTTCATCATTTGGTTTACTGGGATCATCAACCTATTGAAAAGATAAGATAGTTCAGCACTTTTTTTTTCCCCTCCCCCTAAATATTTAAAGGGGTTGCCATTGTTTAGAAGCTCACCTCATATATGATTCGTTGTACAAGATCAAATTCTCCCTCCAAAGAGGCATCTAGGAGGAGCGCCAACGGATTGAACTTCACTCTCAAACCGTGGCCTGTTCTTTCCGAGTTAGGTTTCTTCAAGTTGGTACGTTTCGTCTGAGTAGAGATGAAGGTTGGAAGGCATCATTTCAGGTTGCATAAGTATTACGAATTATTCAGTTACCTTTTAACTAGATTAAGGCTCCCATCCTCCTCAAATGGTAATTAGAGCTATGCAAATGTTTCTATTATAAAGTCTAACTAAAAGGCTTGATATCTTACTACGTCTTAGTTAAAAAAATGAAAAAGCATACTAAGATAATTTAGAAGCTTCTAATTAAAGGTAGCGAGTACCAGGAACAAAGTACTTAAGTCAGTGATTTTGGAGCATCACTATATTCATTGAATCTAATATAAGCTGAGTGTGTTTCTGGTGGATGGTCTAAACACTGTCAAAACTTTTGCTTAGACTAGAAAGCATGACACAATGAAGGCTGAGTATCAGTCTCTACTCAGAGGAATCTTTGCCTTGAATTAGCAAAAGTGTCTGCTGGAGGTCAGTACCGAAGGAAACTGCAGGAAAGGAAAGGACCGAACACAAAGCTATTTTACGTGACATTCTAGCTGGTGTTATCAGAAGCAGCATTCTCAGGATCTGAAACACATTTAAATGTGTTTTGAGAATATTCTGAATCACTCACACGTGTCCTTGTCACTTTCCAGAAGAAAAGTCTATTATTAATTACAGCTTTTATAGAGTGCTTTTTGACTCTGGCACAGGAATATCTGTTTTCATTTATGCTCCTATTTAGTGTGGCTATTTCAGTTCAGATAAGAAACCTCTCACAGTGTGAACAGTATCTCTTGCTAGCATATTCCATTCTCCCAGAAGCATCCTGGCCCACTTGTGCTCATGGAAAATGCATATAAAGCCCTGTGCACACTGTAGTCAAATTATCAGAGGAATGCAAGGTCCCTCTTGTGAATCAAAAAGTGGAGGTATTCTTTGAAACAGATGTTAAAGTCAGTCATATCAACAACTAAGAAAAAAAGTACTCAGTTTTCTCCCTATTTTCAATTCTCCATATGCTGTAGATTTTGGTAACGACAAGTACCAGTACTCTGCACTGCGCTGGTGCAGCCTCACCTTGAGTACTGGGTGCAGTTTTGGGTGCCACAGTACAAGACAGACATAAACCTATTGGAGAGTGTCCAAAGGAGGGCAACAAAGATGGTGAAGAGTCTAGAGAGGAAGACATATGAAGAGAGACTGAGGTCCCTTGGTTTGTTCAGTCTAGAGAAGAGAAGGCTGAAGGTAGACCTCATCACGGCCTATGGCGTCCTCACGAGGGGGAGCGAAGGGGCAGGTGCCAATCTCCTCTCTCTGGTGACCAGGGACAGAACCCACGAGAATGGCTTGAAGCTGCGTCAGGGGAGGGTTAGGTTAGATATCAGGAAAAGGTTCTTCACCCAGAGGGTGGTGGGGCCCTGGAACAGGCTCCCCAGGGCAGTGGTCACAGCACCAATCTTGGCTGAGTTCAAGCAGTGTCTGGACAACGCTCTCAGTCATCTGCTCTGATTGGGCTGGTCCTGTGTGGGGCCAGGGGTTGGACTCGATGATCCTTATGGGTCCCTTCCAACTCGGGACATTCTATGATTCTATAGAAAAGATCTTGGTGTAGCTGGAGGAGGGACTTTGAAAACAGTTCAGATTATGCAACAAGCCCATTAGAAAACCATTTCTGCTGAAACAAATCAGCTGTGTTGCTGTTAGCATTGTCAGCCCTGGTCTCACATCTCTCTGCTGAGAGGGGAAAAGGAGTGCACTTCTCCCAGAACAGTTATTTCAGCTTGCATGCAAATTAAAAAGCTTCCCATTTTCACAGCTGACCCTTAGCTTCAAATAGTTATCTTTGTAGGCCTGTAGAAATGAAAAATGACTTTTAATGGAATCTCAGATCCCAGAATTAGTCCTACAAGTGTATATCCCATAACTAGTTCTACAGCCTAAAGTACATGCACAACTCCTGTTGCCCAGATGCATATTTTAATTATTAATTATTAAATGGCTCCAGTAGTAAAGAAACTAATCCATCAGAGTTCTCCTTGGAGCTCCCCTGGTTTTCTTTTCTTTTAGTATCATGAACTTGAAGTGCAAACATAGTGTTTAGCATAAGCTTACCATCTTCCAGTTACACTTAACCACACAGCTAATTCTATAGTTCACAAAATTGTCTTTTTGCTGTTACTTACTGGAGGAAGCGGAGGAGGAAGAGCAGGTGGCAAAGGAGCTTCATCTTCTATGGGAGAACTGACCTCAGGTGTGGGACTGGGTGACTGTTCAGTAGAAGGAACTATAGCAGGGTTGTTGTTGTTATCTTCAGTTGTCTCAGATGTTTGATTTGTGGTTTCAGTGCTTATCAGTTCCTCAGTAGCCGGAGAAGGTAATTCATTATCATTGGCATCTGACGAAGGGGGTGGCTCATCAGGAAGAGGAACTGTAGGTTGCACGGAAATAGGTTCTTCAATATTGCCATTGGTACTAGTGTTTCCATTATCAACATCTGCTAGGATGCCTATGAAGTCCTGTGGATTGCTTGGCTGATAAAAAGGAGCACTTTCTATTCCTCCAGCAAGTGTATTAAAGCGCTGATACAATAGTTTTTGTATGTTTGGTCCACTTGGGCCTTCTGGTTCAGTGATAGAACTACGCTTCTTTAATGGCCTAGGAGCATTGGCCAATTTTCTCCTCAGCGCTTCAAGGTCAGCGTCACTCTGATATCGTAGGGGTGAATGCACAATAGGTGTGAGCTTAGTAGGACTGAGAGGACGAGGAATGTTTTCCACATTGCTGTTTTCACTGGATGGTGGAGCGTTTTCCAGCTCTTGATCTTTTTCAGAGACCTCAGTCTGAGGCTGAGACTGTGGCTGTGAGGAAGTCTGGGCAGGCAAAGAACCATGAAGGAACGGCAAGGGTGAGGGAGAAGTCGAACCAGATTGTAATACAGGTTTTCCATAAACTGAAGAAGAAAAAGATGGAAAACAGTGAAGAACTGTTCTCAAATTACATAATAAAATATTTGCAAATAAACCACATCTGCCTCTGTTGCTACTTGTTTGACACTAATATAGAAAGAAAAAAAAAATCAGATTAATTATATTGAGACCTATCAAACCAGAAATACTCACCTGTTGGCGATTGTGATGCTTCTTACAATTATAAGCTACACATAACACCTGGAATGTTCTTCCTCTTTCATGAGGAAACAGTAAGATGAGAAAAACTGTCCTCTCTAGACACTACTTTTTCAACTTATTTCTAAAAGTATTGGTAGAGTATCCAGACTGTATTGTTCTAATGGCATCTTGTTTTAAATAAAAGGTAATCGAATGTATATTTATCACCCCAAAAATATACAGGATCGTTTTTCTGTCATGCTGCACACATAAAAATATCTTTCCTCTTCTCACAGATTTAGACACGTTTTTCAGATGATATGGAAAGTAAACTAAGCCCAATAAGTAGATCTTAAAAGTCTATTTCAAAGGGAAAAAATAAAGCAAAACATATTCTACCTGCTTTTACTGACTTATTTAAGGTATTGTATACAGCTTGTTGATAGTTCTTTGGTGGTGTTGCTTGCTGAAGATACATGGAGTAGATGGAACTGGAGTTCACTGTCTGTGGCCCTTTTCTGGGAGACTGAGGTCGTGATCCTTTATCAGCTAGAAAAGGTCTGATTGCCACAGTCAAAGGGAGCTCTGGCCTGCCGTCTCCTCCGGGAAACAAGGGGGGACCAGGCGGTTGATACGTAGGGCTGGGAGGTACAGAAATTCTCTGCTGAATCTGTTGTGAAGAACTGGGCTGATGTACGTTGCTTGGCGGTGGAAGTGGAACAGGTCTTTGCCGATTTGTTATACTTGTGCCGGGTCTGGGTAGACTGCCATCCTTCCTTCTTTCTAGAGAATTTGTAGAACCTGTACCTAAGGGAACTGGACTTGGATAGGTCCCATAGTTTTGAGGCAACTGTTTGCTTACACCAGGAATTGTTGGTGGTACCTTCCCCAGGTCAAGACCCTATGTAAGAACAATAAAAAAGTATACACCATTAATTAAATAAAATACTTGTGAGCAAGAATATTCCTCATTCAACAAAACACACTAAATCATCTTGTGTGACAACAATGGAGTCAGTATAGACAATTTGTGTTCCTTAATCACTAGGTATGATTCTACCTGAATTTACCACATCATACATCAGACAGAGGCCACTGTTTAAAGGCATCTTCAGTTCTAACACATTAATATGAATTCAAAACTATTTGCATTCTTTCAAAGCCTGAATAACTTGTTCTAGGTTCTGGATCTCAGTATCTAGTTGATACTGTATTTGATAATATACAGTGTGATAACAGAGTTTACCAAAACAAGGTCCTTATTCTTTAAATAACACAGTCTTAAAGAATTCATAAAGTACTAGAACAACAGTGCAGATGGACACTACCAGTGGACCTACTTCTGTGAGGTTTTTGTGAGAAAAAGAGCACACTGAAAAAGTGATAATCTACACCAAGGAAAAACAGTAACGAAGATTTGAATTAGAAAAATAGGAAGGTGGGGGAAATTATTTGGAGAAGCAAAGGGAGAGAAAAGGGGAGATGAGATGTGTAGAAGAACAGGAAGGAATGCAAACTACTGAAGTTAGAAAAGAATATCTAAGTTGTAATGTGGTAAGAACAGAAAGGAACAGAAGGAATACAAAGGTAATATTCTTTATGACTTTCAAAATAATCATCAGCAGGGAAACTGTAGGTAACTGAAGTGAGTTCAGCTATGCAACCCAAAAGGTTAATTATTTCAGGAAAACAGATATCACAGATGAAACCCACCAGCTTATCAGTACTTCCTAATGCTGAAGTTGGCAAAGGCTGGCTGGATATAGTTCCTTGTTTTAAAGCAGTATCCATGCTTGATTCTTTCCAGTCTGTGTTGGAGATCTGAGGGGGTTTTACCACAGGGGTTGAGCTCTGTTTAAGTATTGGCCAATTTCCATCATTAGCTTGAAAACAGACAAAAATACTAGATTTAAGATAATCCACATCACCTCTGTAAACAAGCAAAACAACATGTGAAATAGAATAGCTTAGATTACAACAGGATTAATTTGATTCCAGAAATGAGATAAATCACTATTAATGTTTGATTTGGAAATCAATACTGAAAGCTCAATCACTGCATATAATATGCTGTTCGTTACCCTTTGACATTCAAATTGTATTGAAAATTCCTATAGAAAAAAAGTTGGTTAAAATTTTGGTTTGAGCATTGCATGTTTTACTATCAGAAGGCAAACAAGTTCAGAACAAAAATCCTTACAGAAACATTTCAACAACATATTTCTTTTGGTATTATGCAAAGACACTGTCAAATTATCTAAATAACTAAATGCTAAGTCTACGTAAGCTCTGAGTGGACTTCCTCCAAATCTAAACTGTTTGCTAGATTCATTCACTCATAACAGGATGTAAAACCTCCTTTCAGCAATGGGGTGGAACAAAAGCGAACATTCCTTTGCTGGACATGGCCTTTAACCTACCTTTTGTTTTTCCTCAACATACTCACCTGATCAGAATTGCCCCAGAGATTTAAAGAAAAATTGTAACATCAGCTGAGAACTTCAACTCACAGTGTCAAGATACAAGTTATCGGCTTTTATCTTCATCATACGCAAAAAACCGCGTAGCTGTACATAAACTGAGGCAACAAATCCTTAACGAAGTCCTCGATGCATTGATATGTTACTTCAATAACTGCATGAGACTGTTTAGTTTCTGTTCTCTTAAGTAAGCAAGAGAGTTTAAATAGCCCAATAATCAGATCTGGTTTAGAGTAGATCTGGTTGGGGGGGGGGAGAGGTATAGATTTACTGAGATTTCTGGACTCCGTAGTAAGACAAGATCAAATGAAAACTGGGTATTTAATGGCAAAGTTTCCCATTTCATTTCAGGTTTAAGCCCCCAGAAAACAGAATCGGCAAGGCTATTCTTTGCCATCCTCTGTCTAGGATAGCAGATAGTCTAAGAATAAACTGCATTGGAACATTTTAACTACAGCGAATTTAACATCACTACTCTACTTTTATCTATGGGCTGTATCCTCTTTATTGATCCATGAGCCTTATATCCTTTTGTCTCCCCCCAAATAATTATCATCCAATGTTTTCACTATATGATTGCAAATTCACTCTATTAGCTCATAAACATATTTGTAGGCTTGTTAAAATTGCGTCACTTGGAAGTGAGCAAAAAATAAGAAGGTCTACCTCTGCATTTAAGCTACCACAGTAATTCTTTTTTAATTGTAAGTGCAGACCATTCCTTCACATTCCACACACAATATTGTATTAACCTTTCAGATCAACTGTGTTTGAATTCTGAGACATAATTACTCTGGAGTGTTTTTGTGGTTAGTCATTTTAAATAAGGTTAACATTTGCATATTTTTCCATTGGCAATATAGCATATAGTCCAGAAATCACTTTTTACACTTGCAAACTACAAGGAATTGAAGTAATGAGGCCCAGATTTAGTACTGGCAACATCCAAGAACTGGATGTGTTGGATTTTTTGTTTGGCTTTGTTTTTAATCAGCTGGTTATCAAGAGCAGGACCAAAAAAGAGAGATGACTGTCTAAACATTTTGACTAAATAACGGCAAATCTTCCAAGTATGCAATAAATTAGCATTTACTGTACAAAATGTACAGGATGTTCCGTAACTCCAGTAAGGTTATGGTTCAGTAAAACTTCTGTTTAGAAGATCAGTAAAAGGTGTTATAACTGATTCACGCTAAACATGAAAGCATCTTTGGCCTTAACTTTAGCTACTAAGGAAGTACCTACAGAAACAACATTAAAAAATCACAAAGAATTTAATTATCTTACCTGCAAATACAAGCCCACACTCTTCTATTAGAAAGACAGTTATACAAAAAAATTCTATAAACCTTCCAACTCCAAATATTAGTATGTTCATCCCCAAATTCTGAGGTAACAGACTGGAAGTAAATTCAGACTCCCCCTCCTCTCTCTAATTTCTCCGTTTCATTCTACTTACATAAACATCGGAATGTAACTGTTACCACATTCACGTCCTTCATATGACAATCTGGCAGACTTGCCAACTACCGTGCATTTTTATGACTGCACCTCTCACGTACTCCCACAACCCAGGCTGAATCTCAGGCACTTAACTATGCCGCTGTTGCAATCTGCAACTGCAGCGCATGGTGCCAGAGGCTGCGCGATGGGCGCTCGGAGGAGACAACCAAACAGTGTCTGCCTTCTGCTATCTTTGGTGTGACTGAACAGGTCCCACTCTTGCCCACCTGATGGCAACGCCCTTCTGACAAGCCCTCACTAGCTCCAGCTCTCAGCCACCCCATAGCCATATTTTCTCCTCCAACTGTACCCCCTTTTCTGCTGCTTTTAAGACTACCTAATGCCCTGAGTGTTTCTACACCCACCAGTCCATTTTGCATTTACATAAACAAGACAGTGACATGCGGACACAAAAAGGTTTTGTACATTTTACCTAAAAATTTTTTTTGGTCTGGATCCGAGACACTTACTATAGCAACTGAAGTGCAATCCAAGTATTAACATTTTTGTCCAATGGAAGTCAGCAAGATTCTTGCTATTGAGTTGTACAGAGTGAGCTTTTATCCCAACTCTGAGGCCAGTGCAACATGGAAACTCAAAGTTTCCCCACAAAGTAACTCAAGCTGAACCTGTATGTAATGCATCTATCTAATTTGAGACATGCTAAAACATGCTTTGGTGTTTACCATAAATTTTCTAAGAACAATTAGAAAATTTCAAGGTTTTTCAATGAAAAACACCTTCATCCCTAGTACACTACTCCAGTACTTCAGGGATGAATTTGCTGTAAATCTGTTTCCCTCAAAGATGAAAAGCAATTTCTGAACAATTCTACGTTTCCACAGCATCTTCTGCATGCCAGATCACAACACAAGCTCTAAAGATGCTGCTTAATATGCATCTGTATGCAAGAGCTCAGATGACCATATTAAAAACTGAGTTCTTAGCTAGCCAGAGATCTTCTACGGACTCACAGTGCTGGGTGTCAAAGAGAGTAGGTGCCAGGCGGATGACATTGTGAACAGCAGACTGAAGAGAAGTGGGAGGTGACAGAATAGGATCCACTATTATGTCTAAATCAGAAACCTTCCAGGTGTCTGGAGATTTTTTCACACACCCACAGTCTGTCTCTACCGGACACACCAAGGCAGATCCAGTTACACAGAAAAAGAAAGAAAAAAAAGTGGTGGAAAAATTATAACAGTGACAATGGAGAAATTAGAACAGGAACACTCAGATAATGAGAAATAAAAGCATGACAGTTGAAAAAAATTTCTCAATTTCTTTTCTTCCTGGGAGCATATAAGCTCCTCCTTACATAAACCTAACTCACAGGACTTTATTCAAGTACATTCAGAGCAATAAACACAAAATCAGTCCTAAGGTTGAATAATTACTTTTATAAAATAAAAAAATTCAGACATATTATACCCTCCTGAGGTAGGTCTAGAAGCGTGTATGTATCTTCTGAGGTTGGCATTTACAAAATAGTGACTTTTTTTGGTTGGTGAATTTAAAAGCCATGAGCTGTCCTTTCCCATATGTGGGAGAGGAATCCACATGTCTGTAAACAAAACTGTTGCAAATCTGTCACTTCACCCTTCAATTATATAATTCCATATTCTGAAGTCTTTTCCACAAAACCACAGTGATGGGGTCCGTTCAGCTTTTGAATTAAACTAAAGGTGTTGTTATATCACAAATATCAATGCAAAAGATTGCTTTGCTTTTTTTAAGTTCTGTTTAGTTTCACATCCTCTCTTGAGGTTTTGGGGGGAGGCATTTCTGTCATTCTGTTCAGACTGTCTTCCCTACGTCTCTTCCTCTCCATTTGGAAGTGTGCTGCAAGCTGTGCTCGAGCACAATTGTAAGTACTGGAACATATGTAAATATTGCAGCAGCTGTGCTCTAGTGGTCATTGCTTATCTCATTTTTAGATGTCTCCTAGGAGACCAGGTGAACTAAACCTTGTGGTTAGACCCATGGGATCGTGCATTTTTATTTGTATTATGCACATTTTCCTAGCTACCATTTCTTAAGAACTCTGATTTTGCTGATGTGAGCAGAGAGGTGAGCTTTGCCAGAATGAGAACTTAACGCACAAATGTCATGGTCTGCTTCCTTCAGTCTCCAATGGTAATTAGAAAAAAAAAAAGAGTCATTCTATTTTATAATGTAGATACTATTAATTGTGGGAGACATGGAGCCCATTCTGGACATCAAGTCCTGAGGAGTACTCTGGAGGGGCAGCTCCTTCACTAATGAAGGCAGAAACAAGTGAACAGCATCAGTGCTAAGGTCATTCCATTTCAGAAATGCTTCAAGCATTGCAAATTCTTGTATCTCAGTTGGAGCAAAAACCTCCTGTAGTTTTACTCCATTTTTCTATTTAGTCTCCTTCTAAGAAGTAGTATTATTTTTACTTGTTCACTAGCTTTGTTTTACTTGACAAAAAGCAACATACTGTAAATAGTCGTTTATAATATAGTTTGCCACAAAGCTGGTTTCATTATTATATTCAAACACACAAACTAACTGCAAAGCTAATAAAGACAGAACACCTGCTCCTTTTAGCAGTGTACCAGCTAGTAAAATTTCAAGCAAAACACTCAAGTCTAAGAAAAATTCATGGAAAGAGGCACAAAATGCTTCGTATCAAATGCCTAATGTCCAATTCACAGAATAGTATCAAGACATCTAAAACTTGCCTCTTCCACCACAGAGATTATGCCAACACTGGGTCCCCTAAGACTACTCCTTTTCTTTACTACTCCTTTCCAAACCATGTGTACTAATAAACACCACACTTAAGTGCTTACCAGATTTTGATCTTCCATGTGTTGAGCTAGAAGCAATGGTGAGAGACTGTGGCTTAACTGGATCTACTGGTACAGCATAAGTGCCAGCACTTGGAACTTGAATGTAAGGTCCAACTGCTGCCACCCTTCCTGAGGCACTCAAGGATGACTGGGGTGATGAAGTGCCATTAAGACGATTCAACTAAAAAAAAAATAAAATTAGACAAATTGAAATGTGAACTTCCATTCAATCTAGGCGTTTCTGCACGAATAGGAGGTCTAAATTAAATTACCTAGAACCATCCACTGTAGCTAAGAAACCTTAATAATTAAGTTACCACGCTTCTACCCTGCCTCCCCCATCAAAAAAGTAGAAAGTACAAATTTTATTCCCTAAAATCAATGCCTCGAAAATTAAGTTTCTCAGCCACAGCACATACATTTATTGTGGAAACCTTTATCTGTATAAGGTCTCTTTCACTGTGCCTTTTTTAGGCAAATGGGCTAAAATGAGTTCTTAAATGATCAATATGGGTTGTGTTTGGGTTTTTTGGGGTTTTTGTTTGTTTGTTTGCTTGGTTATTTTTAAAAAGGAATACCTCCAGCTAGGAATACATACTGGAATCCAAACCTTGTCTCTCCAGTCCTTAGACAAATGGTCTACTGTGCAACTGATTTCTTTTCAAAGTTCCAGGCAACTGTTAAGACTAACTTTATCAGACCATTTATATTTTTATCAAATTTTCCCTAGTGGAAGATCAGTATTTTATAAAACTCAACTTTTTACGCTTTCATGTTTTGAAACACTGCCTATAATCACACTTCCCTTCTTTGAAATATAACGTACTATAATTTTTAATATAGTATGGTCTATGCCATAAAGAAAAATAAAAGAAATAAAAGGAAACACATTCTGTCTAACAGCTTTCTGATATCTATGCAAAAACTTGAAGCAGTTTTAAGCAGCCTGCTATTTTTAAAACGGATTCTTTAGATGTAATTGTATTACTCAGCTGGGAAAAAATGAGATTCAATGTAGTTTTTATAGCCTCTTGCTAGACTAAAGTGTGGCCCTTTTAACAGTTTATCTTACAGGAATGTTTTCTTTTTGACGTGCCTCAACTTTTTTCTTGTATAGTCGTTCACGCAGCTCATTGATTCGCTTGTCCATCATAGCCACCTCCATATTACGTTTGTTTAAGAGTTCTTTCTGCTGCTGAAGCTTGGAGTTCTGCTCCTGGTTAAGCCTGTTACGAATCTTAAAAAAAAACAACAACAAAACAACCCAAAACCAAATAAACAAAAAAGCACTTGTTAGGACAGTTACTTCATTTTGTCTGTTGTCAAGTTGTTCTTTAATAGTTTTAAAAAAACCCAAAGAAACTTGGATCAGCTATGGTCTGACATCTCTAATGTTACGCTTCCATGCAGCCTGTCAAATTAGCATTTGCAACCACGAACAACTACTAAAAGAAAGCAGCAAAAGACTGTCCTAATAAACTTGCGGATATCTATTAAATATCCCATTTATAGCAAATGGATTGATTAAGCATAAAGATATTACAGCACTGAATTACACTGTGAAGAATAAAAATCACAGAAGATGTTTGTTAGAAGTTATGTTTAACTGCCAAGACAGTTTATGCATCCTGAAAACTAAGTGGTATAAAACTTGTAACAGAAATTATGCTATTGATTCTTGTTTCTAATTCCACACGAAACTTCTTGATGTCTGGATGGTTGGTTAACTGAACTGCTAGTGCCAGGACTGGGCACAGATTTTCCTCTCTCCTTGGGAATTAAACTGAAACCTTCACAGCAGGTTTCCAGTACGATTAGGGGATGGATTACCTTTATGGTTTAAATCAACCATGATAGTCTTTATAATTATTTCTCTTGCTTTCCCACTGGCATTTTTTCATACCTTCAATAACTCCGACAGTATTGTCTCAGTGTTTCAATTTTCATGGTAATGTTACATGCAAAAAAGGCAAATTTAAGTTCTTGATAAATGTGTATGGGATCATTGTGAAGCACAAGAAAGAAACCTTAATCTATTGAGCATCTTTGCACTTAGAAATACTCGAAAGGTAGATACCTGATCTAGTTGAAGATGTCCCTGCTCATTGCAGGGGAAGTTGGACTAGATGGCCTTTAAAGGTCCCTTCCAACTCAAACTATTCACTGATACTATATGCCTTGTATACATGGGAAGAGGGGAAAGAGAGGGAAAAAGGACCCTTATTCCTTATTCATGAAAACATGTGATGGATTAATTTGTATGTTACATTTGCTCATGTAAAGAAATGAGTTAGCCTAATTATGAAATTCAAATTAATACTGAAATATTAAATATATATTAGAGCTGTTGCCTTGATCACAATGAAGTACATGAGTAAAAAAAAAAAGTCCTAAAATCCTGACACACTAGCACATGACTAAGTATTCCAAAACTTTTAAACATAAAAACTGGGCAAAACATCAATGTAAATTGAGTATTTAATTACTCTTGTGAGAACTACACTTTACACGTACCAATTTTCTTGGAGAAAGATGTGTGACTGATACAGGGAATTCTGTGTGGAACATACTGCAGCTACAGTGCACTATATAGAGCAGTGAATACAGCGCAACTAGGATTTTTGCTGCCTCTGTTATTTAATTCCTGTGTGGTATATTTACATCAGACATTATAGCTGCATTTTCACAATATATTTTAACTGTAATTTTATTCACTGTCCAGTCAAGTCTCCAAGTTAAGATGACATCTAAGTGAGCTTGCTACACCCAGTTCTTTGCAAAATAGAAAAGTATTGAAATTGATTTTTAATATTTTTTTTTTTTAGGAGATATCAAAACAAATACTAGATTAAGTCAACATTCAGTATTTCAGTATTAAGGTCTGAGAAATGCCCTTCAGAACACTTGCATGCTTTGTATGATTACATGTATGAGCATCAACAAAAATAGTTTTTAAAGCTAATGAAATTCTGTTTTAAAGAGGATTATATGCTAACTAAAACCTTGCACACTAACAGCATACCAATACACCAGTTTTATAAGATGTCACAGAATCAAATGGCCAGCTATCATCCAAATAGCACCTCTCCACTACTTACCTGTAGCTCTTGATACAACTTTTTTAATTCTACTGCTGCAGGTCCTGTCACCTGTCCATTGTAAGACTGAAACCCATTCAGTTTCCCTTTCCTTAAATCCTCCAGCTGCTGAGTAAGTTGATCCACTTTTAACACTGCAGCCTGTAGCTCCTGCTGCTTTTCCTGGAACATGGCACTTATATGCTCAATTTCAGTTGCTAAAATTAATGACATAAAAATAACAAAAAACAGTGAAGTGAAGCAGAAGTTGTTACTTTTTAATTCTACAGGTATTGATACATACAGCACACTAATTTTAAATCTAGTATATAGATACACATGTAAAATAGTTCTATACTGGGCATTTGCTGTCATAATATTTCCTAATAGTTACAGAGTACACTTACTCTGGCTTTATGCCTGACTATATAAAACAAAAAAATAAGCTACATCATATACAAATTTCCCAGAAACACAGGACCCTCTAAGACAAAAACCATTTTATCTGAAATCCTGCTTCAATGCTATATTGACTTAGCATTATTTGCTAGTCATGCAATGAATAGTAAATTAAATTAAATTCCACTTACACAGATTGCCATTCATGATCTTGCTGTAGTCCACTTGTCCTCTCATGGCACGGATTTTTTTCAGCTTTGTCTCCTGGGTTTCAACACGTTCTTTAAGTTTTTGAAGCTTTTCACTCTCAGAAACAGACTGCTGCTGACGACGTTCTTGCTGTTTCAGATAACGCAAACGTTGTTCCTGATAAAATGAGGTTTTAGACAAGAAGTACCTGTTATCCATTTATTTTTAAGAAGTTAACTTAGTACCTTTTTCTCATTTCTGGTAATAAAAATCTCACTGATCATAGTGATGGGTTTTTCTATCTGGTTAAAATATGTATCAGTCCTCCTAGAAAAACTCCTAACATTAATTGAACAAATCTGGTTTAAAGCAAAGATTTTTTTTTTAAAGACCAAATATCAAATTTGTATGTGCAAATACAGCCCCAGCCTGAACATTTGTTTTCTGCTACTATTAACACTTCTCCTGCTGTTGCAACATGAACTTCCAACACTGTTATCCAGCTTCCCAAAGATGACAAAGGACATCCAACAGACCATTTTAAACAGGCCAACCTACTGTAAGATAATGTTCCAGTTCTAAATAGCAGTGCTTCTGCTGGCCACACAAGGAAAATACTTCTTTTTCTACATTATGTCCATCAAAAAAGAACAGCAGAATTGGTAGGTTGATTCCTAAGTATTCCAAGCATCCAATGCGTACTTGTAACATCTACAGCAACGTCAAAAACATCACACCCATTCCCCACTCTAAAAACATACTTCGATTCTTACATCTCAGAGACTTTGGAAATGTAATATATGAATCTATACAAAGTGGGTATTTTCTCATCTCACGCCACTATGTCAATGAGCTACTAAAGATGAGCACAGAGTCAAGCCCGTTCTATCGCAGACCATGAAGTAGGCCTCACAAAAGAGGTAAGTAAAACCTCACAATACTTTTACAGAGACACATAACCAGGCTTGACACAGGTTGTTATAGTATCATTTACACTGAAATGTCACATATTGTCTAGGTTAAGATTAACTTCATAATACAATGAATTTTTCAAGCTTTCTTGAGCTTTTCTAGAATGAATTAGCATCTTTTTCTGTATCCATAAAACTTATGTTTCCATATGTTGAAGGAAATTTGTATTTATTATGATCTACATAGAATTATTACCTTAGCAACCAACATTTGCTGTTGATTTTCAATCTGCTGCTGTTGTCGGGCAGCCATATCTTGAAGCTCAGAAAGAGTGAGCTCAACACGTGGATTGCCAACCTGCAGAACACAAAATGTTATATTAATGTGTTGATGTATATTTAATATTCTGATTATAGAAGCTGAATCCCCACTCCTCAGAGAAAAGCTAATCCTCCTCCTCCGTCCTCAGAGGAAGAATAATGACAGATACCCATGAAAGGGCAAGGAACCTCACAGCAGAAAGAAAGGACACAGACCACGCACATATTAGGGACAGAAAAGGCAAAACGGGGAAAAGCAGATAAAGGAAAAAAAACACAAAGAGACAAAACAAACGAGACAAAAGCCCTTTTACTACATTTAACACTGCTCTGTTAAGACGTCCTGTAGAATTGGTACACCGTGCTGGTATGGCACGCGTGATAACGCACACGTAAGCGGGTATATTAAGCAGTAATGGGAATCTGAAGCTTCTTTCCTCTCCTAACACTTCCAGTGTAACTGCCTTGGCAGCTTTAACTGGTGGTTAGCATTATTTAACCAGTGCAGGACAAGACCACCTGAGAACCCTTAGATAAAGGCTGTCACCAAGCTCACACCTAGAGATGGTGACTGGAGCATTTACGGTTAGAAACTGTGAAAAACAGTCTGTACACAGCGAAGCAAAGTAAAGTCGATCCTCTTTGGATAAGGAAGTGGCTATTACTGGGCAAACTTTGAATGAAAAGACGAGATATTAGTGGAGCTTTATAAATTTACTCCTTTTGCATTCCAAAACTCATCAATCATTTACAAAACTGGAGTAGAGAGGCAGTTACTGAAAATTGTTTAAACTTTATATGTGAGACCAAATATTGTTTTTAAAAAGGCATGCATTGTTTCAGTATATTCATAGTTCTATCAAATATAATTTAAACCTATAAATTAAATTACCACAACCACATTTTTACTATGCAATCACAAGACAGAGTGCAGTGTAACAAGACAAATTCCAGAAGCTGACACTTGCCCAGTACCTGCTTTGCTACTCAGAAAACCAAACCCACAACTTTAGAACTGCACAGAAAGAATACCAGCCTTTGAAAAATTATGCTGCAAAGCTGGGAAGTTCAGAATAGCCCGACATCTGTTTCAAGGTATTTACATGTAATTCAGTGAATTTATTGGATCAATGTAAAAAGCTGGATTACTGCATTGTAATAATTCAGTAAACAATGTAGTATTTTCACCAAACTATGACCACACTATTAGCAGAACAAATTAAAATTACATCATTTCTTATCCCAAATACAGTCAATACTGCTGACAAAGAAGAGAGTATTAAATGTTTGGGATATATTGATAAATAAAACTCTGTTTCAAATTCATGTTTACAAAATGGAATGTCTAAACAATTTACAGACACAAACAAACAAACAAAAAGTGTGTGTGTGTGTGGGAAGCCTCCAACACTTCCCCACCCAAATCAATTGAGCAGGTTGTGGATCTGATCAAACCCGATCCCCAAGGAAGGCTGATTTAGGTGCTCTGCTTTTCGGGGCCCACCCTTCCAATGCCATCCTGTAGTGGCCTGTCCGACATTTACCCCCTAAAAAAGGTAAAATTCTCCTCTTACATCTTGTTGATACTAAAGTATCTCAGCCACTTGGAATGGTTTGTTTCATATTCCTGCATCAAATTCCCACTTCAGTAAAAGTCAGTTCTCCAATCAATGCGTAATGCAGAACTGTTTCTTTAAGCTTCAGTCAGGAAAGGAAAACAGTATTTGTTTGACAATAACTGTTGTTTTGGTTTCCGATTTGGGTTTTGTTTGTTTGTGGTTTTTTGTTTGTTTGCTTTTTGGGGTGGCTCTTTTTTTGGCTACTTGAACTTCAATTAACATTTCATGTTTCTGCCCACAATTATTCAGGTAAGATATGAACCTCAAGGTCAGTCACTAAAATGAGCCAGATTTGGGAAATTAACTTTCAAAGTTACTGCATCTTAGACATGATATAGACATATCAGACTAAAATTTTTAGAAAACATTTTGAACATTTCCTGCTGAATAAATTATCAAATGAAATTATAATTCTTTCTAGATACAACTGAAACGCCTCTTACTAGTCAACTATAATAAAAAAATATTTATGGTAGAGAAATGATTAAAGAAAATAATATATGTATTTATTTACAGTTATAGCTATCTAGAACAGTGGAATTAGAACAAAAGGTAAGATCCACCCCAAATGTTGATTCTCTATTTCAACACTTTGTTAGTGAACACAGTAATTAAAAAAAAAAAAAAATTAATAAAAATTGAACTTCATAGCGTGTACTTTTTTCATTAGTGTGACTTATGACAGGCAAAGAGTTCTTCACAATTAAGGTCAAAAAACTTGTATGCACTTGTGGCCACCAGCTAATAGAGAGACACATTTTATTATTAATTACAGACTGAAAGGCACTAATTGGGTAAGAAAGTAAGGAAGCTTTTCCAAGTGTCATCAACAAACTAAAAAGTGCTCACTCAAGACAAGAAAATAACAGAGGAAAAACAGATGATGCTCCGAGAACATGTTCAGCTTCTGCTGACTTCCTTTGGCATGACCTTCCACCAGAAAATTCTAAACCTCTACATCTGCTTCTGCTGGACTCCGTAGGTAATTCTTAAAAGAGGCTCAGAACGCCCTGAAGGCTTCCCTTGGATCACCGATTTTAAAAATAAAAAAAGTGGGGGGTGTGAATTGATAGTATTTTCTCAATACACAGATGCTCTGTTTCAAAAATATACAACTTGCATTAGACTATGCAAAGTCTCCCCAATGCTTCCCTCCTTTCTGCATTGATCAGCCGTTTATGTTAACAATATTGATAGCTCATTCCATTTTCAGCAGTATTTTTCAGTATAACACTGTCCAAGAAATAGAGACGTTTTATTCTGCTAAGAATTCTTGTTAAAAATATATCCAGACTCAAAAAGCGGTATCTTTATAGAAGTTGTGCATATTTCAAGGTAAAAAAGCAATTTCACCCAGTGAAAATTACAGATTTTCTAAATTAAAAATGTAATCTGGAATACACAATAAGAAACTGGTTTGTAGAAGCACCAGAAAAACAAAAACAATCAAGTTTGACCCCAAAGCTCAGAATTTTTATTCCTTTAAAAAGTTTCATTTAGAAAGCGTAATGTCTAAAAACTTTCTATACACAGCAAAACACAAGAACATAGGAAACAGTGATAATTAACCATTTAAATATAAACACTATGAGAAACCTTTTAATGTTTACCTCACTGAATGCCAGTAAGTGTCCCTTTCACTTAAAAGAACTGCACTACACTTAGGAGAGAAAATAAGAGGCAGCTGAAGAAACAAAGTTTTAAACCTGTAACTTCACGCGCAGTTTGCTCTTTTTCATCCACATGGCAAAAGCAGCAAACAGACCAAGCAGAATTCCTCTTCGACAACAAAACAATTATTTTCTGATAGACTGTTGCTGATTTCAGGTCTCCAAACAGGACAGAGGCATTTTGGAAAGGCATGAAAAACACCGAATCTTTCTCTTCTCAAGATCTAGTTGAATCAATTCGTTTGGAGCATTTCATATTAGTTGAGTCTCCTTGTAATAATCTGCACGCAAACACCACCACTGAAAAAAGTCTGTCTTGGTCCTTCTCCAGAACCTCAGGTTATGCAAAGCAAAGAGAACTGCATTTTCTCAGTCCTTTAATGAGGTTGTGGGTTTCTCAGATTCTGAAGTTTGTGCTGCTCATACTAGCTATTAACAATTTCATCCCTGAAGTAACTCACCTCTCATAACAAACACCAGCCTATCACATTTAAGGTCCAGACCTCCTCCTCTCTCCTGCAGCACGAGAAACCTACCTCCTGCAGAACTGCCTTCTGAAGGAGGTACTAAAAAGCCACTACAAATATCTACTCCTCCAGATTCCACAGATTCATTTGCTACATGGTGATACATCAAAGCAGACAGTTTTGCTGAATTGTGAATTTCTTTTCATTGATTCACAGCAGCATTTACAGAGAGATGAACTCCTAAATGAAATGCTACAGAGCAAACCCTGCATTATTAGGCACTAGGGAAGTATTATGTATGGCTCATACAGACGAGAATACTTTGCACCTATGTTCCCTAATTTCTTAATATTGACAAGAATCTTAAAAAGAATTGTACTTATTTTGTTTAGCATGCACTTTATAAGGTCATGATGAGAGACAGAATTTGTAATGAACTGGAGTTTCAGCTTCTGACAGTACCCTCCTACTACAGGCTAATATTTTACCCTTTGATGATTAATATTTTTGAGACAGGTGAGATGAATGGTACAGTAGTAATTAAATAGTTTGGGAACCAGTTTACAAGCAGCTTCAAAAAACAGGTCATACCTTAGGCATTTAATTAACAAAAGGAACCTCCTTTAATATTTATTTCTACACATTGGTCTTGTCACTCTGAAAATTCATTTTCTTCTTCCTCCTCCTTTTCTTTCTACCCTCACACCATGCTGTCTGTCCATCACCACAAACTCCCCAGTCTGCATGCTTCTCAGCTATTATGAAATGGCTTACTCACTGGCAACCCACAATAGTAAATGAAAAAATGCACCTGACCTCGAAATATTTCTTTGACAAGCAGAGTGTACTGTAATCAAGACATGTAAGCAAGAAGGGCAGATTCCAGTGTTTTGCCTTTACTCCCATCACAAAACTATCTTTTAAGAGGAATCTAGTTAGGTCAATATTAAAATTAAAAAACCCCACAAGACTGACCTTTTGAAATAGATTATTTTTTAGAAGATAATTAGGATGTGGTTTGATTTTATGCATTTCTTTGCCTCCACATCTAAGCCACGAAAATACTTAAACTTGATCATTTAGTAAGTTTGCACTAGTAAGAACAGAAAGTTACTCTGAAAATAATAATGAAACATAGACCAAACACACACCTGAAACTGTTAGGATTTCAGAAGTAAGAGTTTTAAAGGAAGACAATAAATATTCAAAAGCTTTACAGGCCACCCTAATGACTGATAATCTTATGTTTAGGTTCAGCAACGCCTAGCCACTCAAATAGCCAGTGCAAAGCATAATATAACCAATTAAATGAAAAAGAAAACCAGAGCAGTACAAGAATTTACTAATCATTTCCTGCACGCTATCTCTTCAGATCTTTTTCTAGGTTAGCAAGAGCCACCATGTCATTAACTTCCCTTATCTATTCCTTCCTTCTTTTTGAGACAGGTGTTCACACCCATCTCCCACACAATAATTCTTCAGTTCCCTTCCCAGTGCCCTGCACTAGAAAGTGTAGGTTCAAGCACCTCAAGCCTCCTCAAACTGGCCAAGCTCCACCTTCTCTTGTGCGTATCCTTGTGTGATGAATCATGTACAATGAACTCTCCCTCACATGTTTTCTAGTCTTTGTCCTATCACTCACCTCCATCACCTCTACCCTTACTCCCTCATTTAATACTTCTCTTTTAGTACTTCGGTCCACCCTTCTCTTTTGTCACAGTCAGAGATGATTCTGAGGCTAAACCACTAATTGCCCAGGTCCACCATAACCTAGATAAAATGTACTCAACCAGCATGCAGGGAGGTGAGGAAGTCTGCAGCTTAGCTGCTGTCTTGAACCCCAGAATGGCTGGTTCTGATTTTGGCCATCAAAAGGGCTACACAGAATTTTTTTCTGCTTGTATCTTCCTTATCCTCCTACTTTCAACCACCTACTAATTTTGACAAGCCAATATAAAGCAGCTACTAAAGATAATGCCGCATATATCCTACCCGCAACCCAGCTACACTGTTTATTCTTTACATAGGCTGCCACTCTAAAACTGTAGTCACATAAGGAAAATTTTGGCCAAACGGCCTTTTTAGCTAAAAAAACCCCAACAACAAAAAAACCCAAACAAAACAAGGAAACAAACAAACAGAAAACCTGCAGCAGCAAGCAACCTTTTTCTAAAGTCCCCCATAGCCCCATTCCCAAAAACATTTGTGATGGCAAAGGTAACCATATCCTCAGTCAGAATAAAGGTGAAAGAAAACTCTTTGTCAAGGTTGGGAAAACTTTAGCATATCAAAGGCTAGAGACAGTGGGGCGGGGACAGACACCCTCCATAAAAACAAACCCCCAACCCTTGCACAAGGGGGTGTGTGTGCTGGAAGCCTAGAAAGCCAACTGTGTCCTGGGCTGTATCAGAAATAGTGTGGCCAGCACGTCAAGGGAGGTGATTCTCCCACTCTGCTCTTGTGAGACCCCACCTGGAATACTGCGTCCAGCTCTGAAATGCTCAGTACAGGAAAGATTTGAAGCTGCTGGAGCAAGTCCAGAGGAGGTCACAAAGTTGATCAGAGGGCTGGAGCACCTCTCCTACAAGGACAGGCTGAGCGAGCTGGGGTTGTTCAGCCTGGAGGAGAGAAGGCTCCGGGGAGTCCTAATCGCGGCCTTCCAATACCTAAAGGGGACCTACAGGAAAGCTGGCAAGGGGCTGTTTCTTAGGGAGTGCAGTGACAGAACAAGGGGTAATGGGTTTAAACTAAAAGAGGGGAGATCTAGATTGGACATTAGAAAGAAATTCTTCCCTATGAGGGTGGTGAGGCACTGGAACAGGTTGCCCAGAGAAGCTGTGGAGGCCCTACCCCTGGCAGTGTTCAAGGCCAGGTTGGATGGGGCTTTAGGCAACCTGGTCTAGCGTTGGGTGTCCCTGCTGATAACAGAGCGGTTTGGAACTAGATGATCCTTGAGGTCCCTTCCAACCCTAACCATTCTATGATTCAAAAAAAACCACAACAAACCAGACCAAGGACAAGATCAATACTGAATTAAAGGTAGAAACTGCAACATAGAGAGAGAAATCCAAGAAGCAACTCCTTCAGGGTTGTGATTTTAAGAATTTACTCCTCCATGTAGGATTCATTAATGAGGCCCACAACTTTGCAGTGGCAGAAAGAAAACATCTTCACCAGCCTAATAAGGAGGATGACAGAGGGTCACCACAAGATGCTCCTGATAAGGCTTAAAATGGCTACATAGAAATGCGAAGTAAATACTTCGGGTTTACTGCACATACTGAAAGACTCAGTTTTTCATAATCTACAGCAGTTTTAAGTTGCTGTTCCTTCCTGGGGCAAATGTCAGACTATAAAACTTACCTCCAGACTAGAAATTTACTTTTGTAGAGCTGTCAAATCCCAGAAATCTATATAGTTACATGACAAACACAGAACTGACAGGTCTGGATATAGGTATATGAATATGTGGACAAAGGAAGTGAAGTATATTATATAAACGAGCATTTTCCCAGAGGAAACAGACTGCCAACCGTAAAATGAATGGGGGTAGGCTGAACAACTCCCCAGCCAGTGAATTCCAGACTGGGATCAGGGCTCTGGCAATTCTCAGCCTCCCTAAACCAGAGAGCTCTCACTGCAGTGGGACATCCCGGCATTTTGCTCCTCTGTGTTCCATTTACAGCAAACGAAGAGCTACAGCTCTGGCTGCACAACTACCAAACTGCCAGAGCAGGAACAAAAGGACAGCGTGCTTTGCCTGCCGAATCTACCAAATGATTTTCCTAATACAGAAGCCCATCAGTCACATGTAACTCTTCTGCCTTAAGCCTCACTGAAACTAAGATAGTTTAGGGGATATTTTAACTAGCCCAGTTGGCAACAAAGCTTTAAAGGTTGCTGATAAAAACAGCCAGCACGCACTTTGGGTACCTGTCCTCAGCACAACAGCAGTGATGGGGAAAACAGATACAATAAACTCCTGTATCTTCTATCTGTTCTGTATCAAATAGGTCTTATACGAAATGATGTGGCCTCCATCTGCTGAGGACTATGAGGAGAACACAGGATGGAACATCTGCTGAAGGCTATTGATTCTGATCTCTTTACATTTCTGAAACGTTTTGACCAAATCTAAGATTTCCACTAGATTTTGACCACATTTTCCACAAAACCTGATCCTAATGCCGTGCACAATGAAGGCAACTTGAAAATCTTGTGTGAAAATTCACATATAACATTATAAAAAGACAAACAAAAATATTTGGTTTCATTTAAACTAAAACAGAGGTTTTGCTGATCTCAACATGTACGACATTATTTCCAGTTTAGTGGCTTTATCCACAGCTCTGCCTTGCATTTTTTTAATTGGGTCAGAAACATGCCGATAGCAGAAATCCATTTTAAAGAATCCAATGACAACAGCACATGCCTTTTTTAGCTTAATGGAAATGAACAAGCTAATTAAACCCAGAAAAGGCATCCAGAATATTGGGAATTAAAAGAAAATATACCTAGCGCATGCTATCTCCTGATAATCAAATAATCATGAATTTAAGATTACAAATGGAATCTAGTAACTTTACTCAGAAATTTCTAATAAAAATGTTATTTTATTTATGGAAATAAATGCATTAACCGTTTCTTAGAATAAACACGCTTCAGCTGTATCACAGTATGCTGAAAAATTTTCTGTATTTGATAAAATCTTAACATCTCTCATAAACTACACTACCTTGTTAGCAATTTTCTCCAACTTGCTGATGCTAGTAAGTCACTCTATATAATAAAATGTTTAAAGTCTGTTCAGCATAAGCCACAGACTCCAGATTTCCTGTTTTCCCATACTGCTTGCTTAGAAATTTCACCAGTGAAGCTGTCCTCTATTTTGCACAGAACAGCTAAGCAAAGGCAGAACTTAACAAAAATCAAAACAATGTTAAAATAGATTTTCAAAATTAGAAATGGTTTTAAGTGTATATTGAACAACCACTACACATGAAGTAAACTGCTTATAAATCACTTCTACAACACAGGAAAGCAGTATCTGGAAGTTTTTATTTAAAATACTGCTTTCTTCCTTGTCCTTGCAGACACTTTTAAACAGCCACAGAAATCTTAAGCATGTTTGCCAAAATACCCAGCAGCTGATTTGAATTAAAATATCAACCTCATAATCCTCAGAAAAATACATTATCTTAAAAGAAATTACGCACTCTAATAGAAATAAGAGATTAGTTGTGCACAAAACTTCAGATCTGTTTACAATACCAATCCTTTTACTCAGAGTGCTTTTGAGTAATAGACATTTTACAATACAAGTTGAAAACACACTGTCCAGGTGCCTTTAAAAGTAGTTTTGGAACTATATTTTTCTGAGTCTTTTAGAAAAGCAACATCTTATTCTAATAGGATAGCTAAGTATGAGTAAGATGCACTTATCATTATCATGTTTAGCATCAAATGTGTATTTATTCTTTCCTTAAGCAATTGTGTCAATATGAAGTTTTTCTGTAGTGATTTAATATTTTTTATATGAGAACAGTATAATAAAACATTTCCAAAACACAAAAGTATGGAAAAAAAGTATCCCGAAACCGAAAGGTATGCTGTGAAACTTAGCATACAACTTGCACTTCCCATAAAACCTAAGTTGTTAAAAGCAGAAGTTAACCATGGCATTTGGAAACGAAGAGCTTTTGATAAGGTCTTAAAACTTAAAAATGATAGCAAATGCATCTAAGAAAATCTGATCAACTAAGAATTTCAATTCAGATATAAAGTGTTACAATACTCAAACTGGTCTGCATTCCAGTCATGTGACAACAAAACCCACAATCATTGCAACTAAAGTGCAAAAGCCACACGGTATTTAAATAACACATCCACTAAAGTGCAAACCTAACAGATTTTCAAATATAATTAATTACCTGTTCACTATTTTCCCACGAAATTGTAAGCGAGCACATCTTTATTTTGCAGCACTGCCCATCAGCTGTAAACATTTGCGTTGCTTCAACATGCTTCAACTCCATGTTTCTGTTATTTTCATTCTACACTACTTGTTTAACTCTTTGCTGTGAACAAGCCAAACAACAACTGTACACAGCTTATTAGTTCCCGCATGGCTTTTTGGCTCAAAGCAATCAATCGGACATAGGATATTTTTTAATCTTACTCCATACGGAATAAAGGTTTCTCCAAATTCTTCACCAATATGAAAAGCTGTCTCTCTGCATTCATCAACAATCAGCAAACGGAAAAGGCTAGTGGATTTTGCCAGCAGTAAGAGACCTAATCACGGCAAGATCAAGCCAGCTGTCAACTACAATCAGCTTGATTCACTGCACTTTTCATATTCAATGGAAAATGTTGAGCAATACATAGTCCTTTCACAGTTATCAGGTTAAACTGAAAATATAAGAATACAGACAATTTAGCATTAGTTATTTGTTCCATTGTATTTTTGTAGTATTGCCAACTCAGTGCAAAAACTGAATACCAAAAAGATGTGGAAAATGATTACTTGAATTTTACTGTTTAAAGTGACAGAAAACAATACCACCTGAAATTTAACAAAGAGTTTCTTTATTAACAGAGACTGCCTACGATAAAAGGCAAACAGCGCAGTCAAATAGATACCACAATCTTATGCAAACAACCTTTCCAGTGTTTGCTATATGCTTTTCCCTACGTACTTTAGCTTTCTCTTAAATCTTGCATGCAACAAGATGAATACATGAGCCAGCAATAAAGCTAAAGCATGTGTGTAATAGCATAAATCAAGAAGCTGCAAGTCAGAGAAGACTACAACAAGCCAGAACCTTGACCGAAGGATTTTTAAATTATTAAAGAAAATACTAAACCCCAATAACAATTTCTTACTTATCTAAAAGTTACAATATTGTGGAAGATAAAAAAGCATAAAAAGCTGTAATTTACCTCATCAAACTCACGAATGACATGCAAGTACACCCTCTCTTCGCTCTTTCAAGAAAGTAATTCAAGCATGATTCAGTGCACTTACACAAGAGATCCAGCCAAGTGGGTCTCCATAAGGACACTGAAGAACTGTATGTCCAAGCACAATACAGTGAATATTCCAGCTGCATAAAGAACAGGCTTATTTTTAGCAAGCAAGAAAAGGTATGAGCTGTAGAGTAAGATCATCCAGTAGGAATAAGAGAAGAAAAACAAGTTCAACTCCCCTGCTCCTAAATTAGCCAGAGGGATTTTCATTTTCTCTGCTTTGATCTGAGGAAGACTGCAGGGGGAACAAACCTAACAACAACTGGATCCGGAGGCAGCTGTGGAGACAACAGAGAAATGGAAACGTTCGCTTGCCTGGGAAAAACATACGGGTGGGAAATAGGCATGCTAGGTGTCCAAAGCTAGATGGACAGGAAACTAAATGAACAAGTCAGTGAGCATGGAAAGGTGCGAAAGGAGGCCACAGCAGTGCGCAAGAAAAAACAAAGAGACTGTGGAAGAGATGAGAGGAAACACTAATCTGCAGATGACATCAGTACATAAAAGACAGAACTCTAAAGGTGGCCTGAAAAGGAATAGTTGGCCTTGTAAGTACCGGAAGAGTCCCCTGCTTAGAACTGAAAGCTGTTTAGATGGACAGAGGGACAGTCTAAACTCTCAGGCTTTCAGCATTAAGCTCTTAGAGCTCTGCACTGACACAGTGAATTTGATAATGTGTCTCCTCTAAGGAAGTACAGAACTGAAGAAAAGGGCAAGTCCCACCTTCCTTAAAATAGCCTAATACTAAAATACTTGGCTTAACTAAAAACGATACTAGTGTGACTGCAAAAGGACACAACTGCGACAAAAGGCACTGAAGTTTACAGTGCGGGTGTAAGGACTGTGAAAGCACAGCAATACTTCATGAAAAATAACAAATGAACTCTTTAAGTAACGTTTACTTTATGAGCTAATGTGTATAATGTTATGCATCAGCTGAAGCACTCATTTATTCTAAACTATTCTACCTTTACATAAGGGCCAAGCAACTCAGGACCTCTATGTGCAGTGACAACTGGAGGCAATTCTCCACGTGCTTCATTTAGTTAGAAATCTGGGGAAGAGAGTGAATTATATTGCTCCACGTTCACAACACAAATAGATGAAAATAAGTACCATCGTTAGAGGTTCAAAACCCAAACAGATAGGACTTCTAATCTCCCCCTTCCACAGACATCTGCAATTGAGTATTGCTGTAAAACTGCAAAGCCATGCCTGAGGAAAAGCAGAGTCAGATGTGTGAAAGTGCGAACTAAAGTTATAGACTGAGTAAATGGTGCAGTTTAAGTCTTCACTCCTCTGCAAAAAAGGAAGCCAGCTGTTGGCTATTATGGACTAGCAAACCACAGCTTTGTTCCCTGTAACTTGCTGAATAGAACTGTCTTTGATGCCCGGAAGAGCAGCAGAACTACAAAGTCTGTATACTACAAGTGTGTGTGTAGGTGTATACTACAAGTCTGCACACGGTGAGTATCTCTCACATCCATAGCCATGTAGATAGATTTTTGGTAGCTAGAGCGACAGAGATTAAAAATTATGTAAGTACATGGAGAAGAACAGTCATTTCACAGTGTTCCAAGTGGGTTAGAATCACAGAATCATAGAATATCGCAAGTTGGAAGGGACCCACAAGGATCATCAAGTCCAACTCCTGGCTCCACACAGGACCAGCCCAATCAGAGCAGATGACTGAGAGCATCATCCAGATGCTTCTTGAACTCAGCCAAGCTCAGGGCTGTGACCACTGCCCTGAGGAGCCTGTTCCAGTGCCCGACCACCCTTTCGGTGAAGAACCGTTTCCTGATATCTGACCCAAACCTCCCCTGACGCAGCTTCATGCCATTCCTGTGGGTTCTGTTGCTGATCACCAGAGAAAGGAGATTAGCACCCAACCCTTCACTCCCCCTTGTAAGGATGCCATAGGCGATGACGAGGTCACCCCTCAGCCTTCTCTTCTCCAGTCTGAACAAACCAAGGGACCTCAGCCTCTCCTCATACGTCTTCCCCTCTAGACTCTTCACCATCTTAGTTGCCCTCCTTTGGACACTCTCCAATAGCTTTATGTCTTTCTTGTACTGTGGCACCCAGAACTGCACCCAGTACTCAAGGTGAGGCCACACCAGTGCATTGTAGAGTGGGACAATCACCTCCCTAGACCTGCTGGCAATGCCGTACTTGATCCACCCCAGGACACGGTTGCCCTTCCTGGCAGCCTGGGCACACTGTTGGCTCATGTAAATCTTAGTGTTAACCAAACCCACCAGATTCCTCTCATCATGGCTGCTCTCCAGCGTGTGATCTCCCAGTCTGTATGTACAACCAGGGTTGCCCCTACCCAGGTGCAGAATCCATAACTCGGTCTTGTTAAACTTCATGTGGTTGGTGATTGCCCAGTTTTCTAATTTGTCCTTTGCAAGGCCTCACAACCCTCAACGGAGTCCACAGCTCCTCCCAATTTAGTATCATCTGCAAAGTGTGGGTTCCAAGTGCGTTTCCTGTTCCCAGTTAGTCCAACAATCTTTACGCTCTTTAAAACAAATTACGTCTGATATTTAGAGCTAATATCAGCCATAAACTAATGCTATCATAATTAAAAATTGTAACAGGAAAATGATCACAGAATAACTGTGATGAAATGCATCAAGTTCTTCTCACAAAATCTAAGCATCTAGTAACCTCGTCCATTATGGACTGAAATATATTTGAGATTGCACACAACCTGTCAAAACACTGTTTGTGACATTCCAAATCCAAGAATGGTGTGATTCTGCCTAAAAAGTTTACAGGAGGCCTCAGAGTGAGGTACGAGGTCAGGACCATTTGAATTCCCTACGGTTTCACAGAAGTTCTTTCTCTGAGATCACACAGTTATTAACCTTGTAGAGATGTTACCCTACATAACTATCCTTAAATGAGGTGTGAAGAGAGTGCAATTTCTAGTTGAGGAAGAATTCAAAAACTATTTGTATGCATTAAAATTAGCTTTAGACTGTAATTTTTTTTACTTCCTAATTCAATTTTTTTCCCTTAAGCCCTTCAGCTGGATTAGTTTTTCTGTTTTTTTAAGAGCAAGATACTGCCAGCTTTCTGCAAAGTGCTTCAGACAGACTTAACGAAGAACTGTATCAGCCTGAGGAGAATCCAAACTCTATTAAGCTGAACCAGAGCTTGAAGTAGGAGTCTGACCGTGCAAAAGGGTGCTGTAGGTACAGCAAGGCTCCACTCTCTGACAGGTAAAAATAATTTTAGGACTGTATGTCTTCGACAAGGGAACACCCTTGACTGTACAAGTGGCAGACACAATAGTTTTTGTTTTCTTAACAAAAGCAGCAGAGAAAGTTGCAGGAGAAAATTTGATCTGATTTAATAACCAGGTTTTTTTACATGGTCAAAGTGTTCCAGGAAGCCTACAAGAAAATGTCCTCAGCAATTTATTTTCTTCTCTGCAAACTGTTAGAATTCCTTATACCTAAATTTCTGTGTATCTTTTAATGGAATTATTTGCTTAGACTTTGCTATGAGACCTCTGAAAGAATTTAGAGTTTCAAGACTAACACAGTTACTTGTTCATTTTAAACAAGTTTGATTAAAACCTGTGTTATGTGAATGGCAGCGTCTTCCAAGTACATTGTTAAATGTTACAAACAGAAAGTACTTAGTACTTACAAGCTTATATTAAATTCAATTTTCAGCTCAGGTTTGAAGAACAAGTTCTATTCCAGACTAAGCTCTTTATCTTTCAACACTTCAAATGAGAAACCTCAAGCAAGTACATATAATGTATTTCTTGTCTCCTGAGGTTACTACTTCTGTTAAAAAAAATGAACTTCTTTGCCTTTTTCCTCACAATTAGATTTCGTCCTATCTTTGCCTGAAAGGAGGAAAGGAAACCTTCAAGTATTTTGCCTGTTTAAGTATACTTGTAACCCCTCTCATTCAGCCATCTTTGAAACTTCTTTATCAGATGCTTTTTAGAAGACATTGTAAAAAATTTAATTGTCATATCATATAACAAATACATGGCAAAATGTATATTAGACGTTTAATGCCTTTTTATCTGCTCGCACTTGTATGGATCAAATTGTTAAAACTAATGAACAACATACAATTGTACTCAAGGATTTTGGCACCCCATGTAAATTTATCTAAATCTTCAGCCTAGAATTTGACAAGCCCTACCAGAGGAACTCAAAAGCAGTGTAGCTTTACTACTGTCATGATGGAATGGGATACAGCAACTGACTGCATCAGATGGCTATCTACTCTCCGTCAACTATATGCTCTCCTAAGTTAGATTAAGACTATTTTGCATGTACATATACATAGAAGCTTTAACCTACCTGTTAATGGAATTTCCCTGAGCAATTCTCCCAGCATGAAAGTATGAGTCTCCTGATGCGAAAAGTTGAACTACTTGTTGTAAAATTATTGCTAAAAGCCTGATTTGAGCCACTTTTAACAGAAAAGTTCAGTTCTGTACTCTAAGCAGCACAAAACTTTAATTCTCAACCTTACCTGTTGGTCACAGATTAGGAAAATTAACAGAAGTGTGATTCTCCAGTTTACAACGATGGTGAAGTTCTCTTCCTCTACATGAGTTTCTTTTACACTAAAGCTAACGCAAATTTCATTATGAGAGATAAAATCAGGTTCCACTTTGTATTTCTCGGCAAAGGCTTCAGCCAATATCTATCAAGAAAAAAGCTTATTGACATCAGTTTATTTTAATACTAGAAATAGCAAAAATAAGTTAAAGAAAGAACGGTACAGGAGACCACAACCTGACATTTTATTATCCCCAAATAAAAAAATTATGTAAACCAAGCAACTAAAGCAAACAAGTACTGTCTTCATACACAGACTGCTTTCATTACACTATATTACATGTAATTTCATCACATTCAGTTCAATAAGCTTTACTTCCACCATGTTCCTGTACCCCCACCCTTTTTTCCTCCTGAGCTGCATTTACATTCTTGTTTTCTCATCTCCAAGAACTTTCTCACTTATTTGATTACCTTTGCATCTGGACAACTGTCATCATCTGGTCAGACCTTTTTCTGGGACTTCCTTTAAGTACATCTCTGATCCACTTTTCCTATTGATGACTGGTAGCCGCACCACAACGGGTGGCTCCCCAGTCCCTCTCCTGTCTACCAGTGACCCCCAGTGGTTACAACTGTATTTGCTCTGTCTCTCTGTGTTCAGACCGCTGCTGCTTCTATGAAACGAAGCTTGGATCATGCTAGGGTGTCTGGAAACAAACAAGACCCAGCACTGTGTGATCACTGTTTCATGAGCACTGATCACAGAGTCAAACAATAATTTAGGTAGAAAGAAGCCTCTGGAAGTCATCCGGTTCAATAATCCCTGCTCGGAGCAGTTCAGATTGCTCAGGACTTTATTCAGCTAGATGGAAACTCCACAGACTCCAGGCAACCTGTTCCAACGTCTGTTACTCTCATTGAGAAAACATTTTTCTCAATATTTAATTAGAATTTCCCTTGTTACAACTTCTGTTCAAATCAAAGTGTCTTCAGTTACACATGCAAAGGAAAGGAAGAGGAGGAAGAGGCACCTGTTCTCAGAGAAGACAATCCCTCTTGAGACACTGTCCAACCTCCCTGGCAAAGGGAAATGTTTAGTTATGTAAGTCTTATCGCTACACATCTATACCTTTGTGTAGTGGTGGAAAGAGATCAGGCCCTGATTACAGCACAATTCCACTTCTAAGAAGGAAAGTTGTAAACAAAAGTGAATCCCAAAAGGTCACCTCTGAAACAAGAGAACTAGTCAACTTAAAAAATCTCACATACTTTTTCCTTTAGACTATGCAGAATGCAAAGCTCTCAGACGAGCACGTACAGATCAGCATCCTTTTTACAATGATGCATGTTTCACTGTTTGAAGAGACCTAGTCCGTTCTACTTTTAACATTAAATCTTATTTGGAAGATAATCTAATGAAATTTAAGCATTTATATAATGTGATTTTAAGCTAACCATTATTTATGCAATTGCTCAGCAAGCGCATATAGTTTCAAAGAACAACAAAAAAAATCCTACTGCATATGACAAAATGCCAATAGAATTATCCAAATTGAACTCCAGACAGATTGCCCATCATTTTTTCCAAGACTGTTGATTTAAACATTAAAGCAAATATTCATCCTAAAGCTTTCTATGCATGTCACACTTTCAACTCCATCCAGATACTCAGTAAAAATCAATTATTTCATTATTAAAGCAGTACGCACAACAAATATATACCTGAATGAAGAATATTTGGTAAGATTTGAGCTGTCTTCAACGTTCCATTGGTTCGTATTGATTTTAGGGCTAGTCTAACACGCAGCATGCCACTAACAATGAATAAGCCTAATGCATTACGTAAGTGTAAGCTGATTAAATCCTTGATCCTGAAGCCACCTCTTTTTCCCCCTCCCCCTCTGATTTAAACTTGGTATAATTGAAAATCCTAGTTTTATACACTTTTAAAACCTAATTTGTATCATTTTTGGCATAAAACCCACTACAATTTACAGTAATATAAGACCTTCAGGTTTTTGTCTTTCTTGTATTTTAATAATTTCTTAAACCTGATAGAAGTCCATTTTAAAGTGATCAGTTCCCTTATAAATTTTAATTTCGTAGCCAAAAATTTGGGTTGTTTTTTTAAAAAATATATCCTGAATGGCACACAGGTAGCAGCTACTAGATCTGAGCTTTACCCATAAAAATTAAAAGCAAATTGAACTAAATACAAAGCCATGCTATCATAAACTTTAGTGCTGCCAAGAAAAAGTTTATAAAGCATACTTATACTTAAGTCCTAATTTCCAAACACTGTATGTCTCAAATGAGGTATACGTGCTACAACATATGTGGAGGCACAGATCAGGGGAGGTCAGGAAAGAGTTATGTTCCCTGAGCACATTATAGCACTATGATCTCACTACATTGTCAATATGACAATGGAAGCAGGATAAACGGATCCGTGCAGCAGAGGATATCAGCTAGTGTTCTCTACAGAAAAGGATGTAGAAAGCAATACACGATTAACTGTTTTGAATAGGGAAAAAAATTCCTTCCACCAGGCCCACATGCCCTGCACAAAACAAGCTGCTAAGAGCTGCAAACTGACTGAACAACTTTGTTGCTGTGTATTTAAGTGTGCACGCGTGTGCGCATGTGAATTTTAGACACCAATTATCAGGCAATATACAAGCACAGAATTGTTTGATCTAAACAATTATTTTTAACATTTTAGTTCTTTTTTTTCCTTTAAGACATGTCAGCTTGAAAACTCCAATTTGTTTGCTTTTAAACTCTTTTTTAAACATTATTTTACCCTAGGAAAGGGCCCTATGGGTACTTAGAAATTGACAGTGCTTCACAGAGACAGTACAATTATGAATTGGTGAACTCAAATTTTTTTACTGAAATTTAAAAGTGTTTAAAAATAGTCAACTATACCTGTAGCACCTCAGTAAAGACAGCAGAGTGGCTCTGAGCTAATGAGAGCAGAATATGCTCTGTAGAGTCTTCATTAGTATCGAGGATGAGTGAAGTGAGCTTCAGCTCAGGAATAGAAGGTTTTTAAGCCATGGTAATTTTCAAAGAAGTATACTACATTTTACTTGTAAAATAACATTCAAGCCAGGATTCACTGAATGCCACCAAACAGGTTGCCTCTGTTACATAATATGTACTTCAAAATTAGAAACTTAGTAATATTGCAGTGTTAAAAAAAGGTGTAAAAATGAACCAAGTGTATAAAAAACAGTATAAAGAGATGCCTCTGAAGGGTGTGCAACTCTTCTACCAGCATCCGAAAACATCTCAATCCGTAGATAGCCTCGTGTTAAAACATGAGAATGTTGTGTCATGAATCAATGACCAGGGAGATAAATCAAACAAGAAAAGATGTCTGGACAGGCAATATTAGTATGAAAGAATAACGGATTTTTTCTTCAAACAGGATGAATAAGATAGACAAAGACAGATTAGAAAATGCAGTAATTGCTAAGACGCTGGGGGCTTCTCATGTCACAGAAGTGAATTTCTTCCTAGACAAAAAATTTACGGTAGTTCATGAAAAAAGCCATGTTCTCCTTTTCACTTTATGCCAAAAACCCAACCAAACAAAGCCAAACGAGAACAAGATTATTACACATTTTCCACGAGTTCCCACCATAGTGGATCTTGAAAAACAAGAATTACAAAATCATCAAATATTTGAGTGAAATTGATCCAAAACCTTTAGGATTTATTACATACCCCATTCTCTGTACGTTTCTCCACAGGTATATTTATGCCATTTCTTTGGTTTTGGGCTTGACGTCCACCTAAAAGTAAAGTATCACTCTTAGTGCAAAGTTCAGTTTTCAACATAAATGGTTGTCACTTTTGAATCTCTTCAAGAATTTTTATGTAAAGCTTTTACCTATCAATTTTTATTCTGCTAGTTCCAACTCCTTCTTACTAGGTTATCCTTTGTAAGCAGTGGAGTCAGCAGAAATAAAACACAGGCTTCCTCTGTTAAAAGTACAGACATGCAGCTCTACTTTTCTGACTTGTGTTTTGGCAGTGATGTCATGAAAGGGAAGGTACTGAGCGTGACTACTGAAGTTTCATATTTCTGTGTCCACAAGAAGCAGCAGCTTCAGTCGAATACATTAGAAATGAATACAGTAGAGGAAGTTTTTGCAATGCCACAAACACTTTTGATCTACAAATTGATCCATAGGTCAATCAGTAATTAAGAAGCCTTGCATACATGGTTCAGAAGCAACATTTTCCTTGTACATGAAACTCTGTGGCTTCACGTCTATCCTGAATTTTTTTTACATAGTTTAAATTTGTATTGCCCAAAGGATGACTGAGTATATTACAAAGTACGGAATTAATACAAAAATCCCTCATACATTATTTTGCCTGCTACTTCTGGCATTCTAAGCAATCAGCAACCACTTAGAAATACGAAAAGAAACCCCATCTCAAAGCAGAAAGGACTCAGCCAAGACTTGAAACTAGGTTGTCAGAAGTAGTCAGATTAGTTGAATGAGTAAGGATAATCTGAGCATGCAAATACACCTCTCACTTTGAGATACCTTTCCTATCCTTCAGATAGTCTGACAGCCACGAAGCATATAATGCACAGCCCCAAAAGTTTTCTCATAAATAAAGTACAGTCTATGTTAGATCATAAAACTGAAATCCTTCTATTTTTTTCTTCCAGTCTTTTAAGAAAGCCCCACTTAATACGGCACTGTTTTATATAAACGTTTTTCCTGTAAAACCAAACAGCCCAGCAATTTTTCAAGGTGTGAATTATCACCACTATTAAATATATCTACATGAAGTACTGAGAAAGCAAAGCCGCTAAAACCTCTGCCAATGATGTTTGTAAAGTAATTTTAGTTTCTAAAGGAGGCAGAGCAGTTTACTGAGTCTTTTCTCTGGGGCAACTGAAAGAGAACAGGAGTTCAGAAAGAACAATCCCACCCTCTCAAGAGTAGGGACTTTCTCTCAACAAGAAAAAAACCCCAAAAAACCATTAAGCCTCTAATGTCCATCAACATTTTTGATCAGCATTAAGCAGAAGAGAAACCAATCTTATCACAAAAATATTACTCAGACTGGTAGAAATTACGGTAGAGAAGGGAATTTGAGAATGTGAGTAAATGTGTCACTGAGGATGGTTCAAAATGGCTTTGGTAAGGAAGTTGTATTAGATCTACCTACTGAAGTCCACTGAAAGAACTGATAATCAAATTCACTTCAGGAATATTTTAAATATGTGTGATAACACTACAGGATAAGCGTACTTACTCTGTTCATTACTTTCAGCTGGTGACTCCTCATGACGAAGAAAAAATTTCACCTCTTCCCTGCGGGGACCCCACTTCTGTAGGTGGTCATACATCATGTGATCAAAGGGTATGGGACGCTCTAAAAATATAAGACCAAAAAATGTATCACAACTTTTTTAAAATAAGCAAAGTTTTATAGAACTCTCATTAAGAATCAGAATGGCTTTTTTGGTAGCAATTCCATCTGTCAAAGGGTTTTTATGCAAAGTCAAAGGAACAGGCACCGACAATAGTTGCACTGTATTAAAAGCTAGCCTGTTAACATAGCTCACCGCCTAAACAGCAGTACGTTATCAGTTTGCAAAACCATACAAAAAATATCAGTGTTTAGAAACCCTAATTTAGGAATTCTTCATCACAACATTTTGCACTAAGCTGAGCTTTGCACCTTTGCTCCCCATTGCCACAAGATGGGTATTTTGTTCTATCATTAAAATGACTCATTGAATTTCAGCCTCTGGGTTTCCACTCAGACTAAAAGTCTTATCTTTATACTGACGTTTCTTCCACTAAGAACTTGAGCAGGTGCTCCCAATCCAATACACTACGCCAGACACTAAATTCCAGTATATGTAGAATTAATGGCAAATCTTTGAACAAATAAAGGCTAAGTTCTATGAAGTAGTCTCTTTGCTTTTCCCCAAAGAAATGTAAAACATTCTGATGGTGTAGTTATTTCTTCCAAATGGATCAAACATACTATTACTATGAAGCTGCACATTATATCTATAGTATTTCAAAATGAAAATATATTTCAAAAGCAGTTTTCAGTGTTTTCATAATGATACTTGCATTTACTTTTAAACATTTTCATGAAAGTAAGAAAATCTCCCTTTTAAGATCTAATACTAAGCATACTATTAGAAGCCATCTTCTAATCAGAATAAAATTTTACTACAAGATATTTAATTAGCTTTCCTACATGCAGCACTAATCAGTCAAACCGATATTACTACAGAAAATCAGGCTTGGATGGAAACGAAGAGGTGGAGTTTGCATTCTTCATTGCAAAATGCTCTCTGCCTCCAAAACCCAAACCACACTACCTCCTACCAGGCAGAGCACCACTACCAGTTTGTTATCCATTCCATATTTAACCTCTTTGACATGAGAAGACAAAATGACTGAAAGATATAACAGGTACCCTGGGAAAATCACATCACAAATACACCTTTTTATAATTAAATTTATCTAAATTTACATGCATTAGGAACTACATAAATGTATACACAGATTGATACTCTTGGGATACTTAATTGTAGTATTTAAAGAACAGTATGTTTGCATCAGTTGATTCATAATGCATTTAATACAATGAAGTGTCTTGTTCAAAATCTATCATGTCAAATGGGTATGATTAACATAGTTTAGCCACAGCTAAATCCAGCTGCTTTGAATGGGGAAGGGTCATTTAAATCACAAGCTAATTATAGTCATCAGCTCACTGCTTACCTATCTTGCCTAAAAAACCCCAAACAAAAAAAAAACAAAACCAAAAAAACCACCACCACCAAAAACCAAAACCACAACGCTTGAATTAAAAAAAAATATACATACACATTTCTTTCTTTTTCTTGTTCCTCACTCAAGTGGACTCCAAGAAACACTGTCAATAGTGTTTATGCACACAAGAATAAGGTCAGTGGCTTTTTACAACTCAGTTCTTGAAAAGGAATTTTAAAAACATGATTTTCAGGTTTTTCAACTCCTAAAGTAAGGTAAGATTTCAAGTGCTTTGAAGCATATCTGCTAAAATTGCAGCATGAGTATTCTGAAGATCACAGAGTGTAAAAATATTTAAATGGCTAGTTCAGAGACTTTAGGACACAAAAGATAAGAATCTTTAGGAATTTTTCCCAAACAGAAAAATTGCTAGGTAAACCTGGCAAGAACTGAAGCTTGATAACAAAGTACCAAGAAACTGGATGTCTGAAAAGGGCTGGGCTAATTCTGGAATGGTGAGGAGTGGCTGCAGCATGGCTCCTGGTTTGGCTCGTCTCCTAGGTCAGGTAAGGCCCTGATCCTAGGAGCTACTCAAAATAAAAGGTTTCATTTACATAATGTACCTTGAAGAATCAAGGCTAATATTTTTCAGACATGACCACAGAGAGAAATGGGAAAGGCATTTTCCACTTTTGCAATTCTTCCACAAACCAATTTGGGATATGTTGCCCTAAATTAGACAGAAACCAGGTTAAAATAATAACAGCAACGTCATCGTCACTGAAACAGAGAAAAGAAAAATGAAGAAGCACTAATCATTCTGTGCAACTTAGCTACAGGAAACAGATTCAGAAAAGAGGAAGAAAGAGACATTAACACTTGACAGAAGACACGATGAGAATTGAAGTCCCCATTCCTTCCCTCAGTTTAAATCCGTTAAATCCAGAAAAACTGCAGGAAGAAAGAATGATCTTATATTTGCTATAAGTTAGGATAATACAGAGGAATATTTTCTGGAAATACCTGTTGTTTAAGAATCAAAACCAAAACAAACAAAAACCCTGCAGTTAAACTTTTCCCAGTTGTTACAGTTTCTGACATACTTGTCAATAATTGTTTTCACAATACAATTTCAAACTTTAATTGTCTTTTTTTAAAAATTTAAATGGAAAAGAATAAAGAAAAGGTCAAATAGGAGAATGGGCGTAGGTAGTAACAAACAGGTTGAATCCATAAATTTTTTAATTTGTTGCTAAAGTAATCTAATGAATGTTAGATAATTTCTCATGAATAACTAAGCAGAAAACCATGCTATATGCATATATCCATAATTATTTGCAAAAGCTGCCTTAAATTTTAAGTTAGATGCAAATTCTGAAAGACTTTTGAGAACTGAGCTTCACTGCTTTCCTTTTAAGCAAAAGTTTTGCGGATGGGCTACTTTTAAGTACTCCAAAATGACTGAAACACTCTGAAAGACCAAAACACAGTTACCCCATCAGTGTTGGAACTATATATCCTCTATTTAAAACAAAGCGTTTTAAGACTTCAGAATCTGATTTTATACTGATTACAAGCATCCTGCTGTTTGTAAGAAACACATTTATGCTTGCCAGAATACAAAGTAATGTATCTCCACCTCCATAGTGGGGGAGTTCACTGCAAGATCAGGAATGAGTCTTTCCACCCTCAGGTTTGCAGAAGTACGCTTGTAGTAACCAACTATTTCTTTCAGTCACTTGCCTCTATGTTACCACTAAACTCAGGAAGACCAGTTAATACCAACTACTGAAGGGCATTCCAGATGCAAATGAAGTGAATAATGGAGTTCTGGGTGGATTTAAAAGTTGAAATCCATTCTCTCTTGAAACATACTACAAGTTCCTGGCATCACACCTGTCTTTTGACCTCCTTACCAACTGCTATTTGCAACAGCTAGGGAATGAGGAAGAATATTGTTTTGGGTTTTTTTCTTCTGTTATTGCATGAGAAATCTGTGTAAAAAGAGGAATCTTCAATCTGACAAAACACAAGGTGCTACAAAATGTACTGATACATAAGGCAATGCTATTGAATTTTTAAACTATTATTCCTTTCCAGAAACTAGAAAGGAAGGGGACCAAAGAATGAAATACAAAAATCAAATGCAAATAAACCAAATGCTTATGCCATGCAGCTCCGAGAAGAATCAGTTTCCTAACTCTAATACAAACAATTCCTAAACTAGTCTGCAACTCTTGGGAAGCCTCTCAACCATTTCTTTGCCACACAAAAGCAAACAGAGAAAAGCTAACATAATAAAACAAATACATTTTTCAATAGCTAAGCGATTGTAATTCTCCTCTGAACTCTAGAAATCTTGCATAACTTTTGTAGCCAAACTTGCATGGATTTCAATAACATTTTTCTGGAAGGCAAATGGTCTATCTCTGTCAACTGCTAAAAATAAAATTAAGTCCATCTCATTTATTTGTACATACACATACAGAAGATTATTAGAAAACACAGTACTTCACTAGATAGATACAGTTTAGGAAATGGACACGTTTTTGGGCACACAAACTCGTTTTTGTATCTGATAACGAAAGTACAATCTACAAGGCCCATTGCTTTGAATTTGAGTAGACATGTATCATTCAGCTGGGCTACTTAAAAGGTGCTGTGGCTACCTGTAGAACAGAGGAGTTAAACACATTCGCATTCATTCTCTTACGGAGAAAGCTGTGATTTGTCACCTGTGCAACATGGGGAGATTACCAAGAAAACAGACCAATTATGGTGTGTGACAAAACCTGACGTGTTTATTCAACACATGATTTTCTGTATTAACTTGTGTTTTGAACCTCACGTTCCAAAAATGTCTTCTGAAAGAACATTTGCAGACCTCCCTTGAGGATAAGGGCTGAGGGGTCAGAGACAGCGTAACAGTCTCTGTAACAGAAGAGAAAAAATACTCTTCCCCTGGCACAACATGCTGCAGTTGCCTTGCAAATTGCTTCACACTTCCCCCTCAGAACCATAGTTTAAATTGTTGGTTGCCATAACTGTTGCATTTAACTGTTTAGACATAGGTGTCTGTATGTAGATGTCTTCAGAAAATTAGGCAAGCTCTGATGCTCAAAATCCAATAGATTGTAACTAGCTGAAATCAGCTATCTTCATGTTCTACTTATGGTAACACCTGGATCTCCACTGACTATAACGGGACCAAAGACATAATTCACACAATAGATACTCAAAATTTAGTCTTAATCTCTGCATCACAAGCTTCCTGGATAAGTTTTATTTTCCACTTTCTAGAAACTTCTGCCTTTAGATATTTGACATTGGGAAAAAATGTATTACATCCCCAGATAAAATATTTTCTCAATCGTACAGGTTATAGAAAACGTGTGCGTGCACTTGCCAGGGTGCAAGGGTCTCTCCAGAGAGACCTTGTGGATCACTGGCTACAGTTTCCAGTCACCCTTTGAAGCTAGCTCACAAGATTCTGTGTATTTTTTAAGTACACCCTCAAAGAACTGAGAGAGCAGAATACATAATACCACATATGTAACACTTTCCCAGACAAGTGACTGGAAAATATTAGGGATATTCAAGTGCTGTTAAACACAGTCTGCAAATCCATTTTAGAAATATATGCCATGCACTTGGCATCACACTGTCTCCATAAACTAAACTTCCAACTCAAAAAAGTTTTAACTCTCCTGTAAATTTTATCATTAAAGACAGTTTTCAAACTATGAACTGAATTTGTATTCCTAGAATTGCAGACATGCTTAACCTCTCCCCTGCTCACTCTTGCCTAAATTCTGTGAGTTCCCATCCAGTTAGGAAATGACTTCTTGAGGCATCTTTTCACTTTACAAAGTCTTAGAACAGTTTAGGAAAGAGAAGGAATAGTTTCCCTAGGAAGAAAATTTTCTAGATAGCTAATACTTAAACGCTCCAAATGCATCTGAATAATGCCTGTTTCGTCTGTTTGACAAAAAGCCCCTGAGCAAAATAAAAGCCCTCTATGCAAAATTTAAGAATTCAGTATCAACTTATGACGACATCAGTCTTTATACAAAACAGATGACATAAACAGCTTAAACACGGGTGACCTTAGTAACTGAGGAATAAGAACCTGCCTGTTACCCTCCGATATCCATCCACCAATTCCACTCACACCCACACACTGACATACTATAACCTGAAGGCCTGCACTACACCCAATTGCAAGAATCCATCTAGAAACAGAAAACGTAATATGGATGTTCTGACACGCTCCTGAAAATAACTGCTCACCCCATTATTCTGTGAAATATCAGTTGCAATACAAATAGGATATAGGCACGACTACCTGCCCCAAGGGAGGCTTTCAAATCTTTGAGGGTAAAATGTTCATAAAGAAGCTGGAGATACTATGTCCAATTGTGGTACAACACTGTCTGCAGAACATTTGCTATTCACGATGCAGGAGGAAAAAACCTACAGCTGTTTGTAAATTTCAGGTTGTGTTCACATGCCTAATAGTGAGGAAACTGGTTTGGAAAAAAATGCAGGTGGTGGGCCCCCACACACTATAAGAGAAGATCACTAAGATTCCATATTGCCATTTAAATACCCTCTATCCTATATATGCTGCATGTCTATTTGAAACAAATGGCTTCTAGTAGTAAAAATACTCCCCGCACCCCTTATTTTTTTTTTTAAAAAAACTGAAATACAGAACACTAACATATCTTACACATGCATTTTATCAAATACTCCATGCTGAAGAAGAAAACAGTGAAGAAGAAAAAAAAAAAGCCAAAAAAGCCAAGAATTGCATTAATCTATACAAATACTGAATTACCATGCTTGGTGTCCAAGTTTGCTAGAAAAAAACCAAAGTACAATTTGAAGTCATTAATGTTGAAAAGCCAGTCATATTTTTAATAATTGGTACATACATTCATATCAATTTCCACTGAACATTTTACTTACCATTTCCACGCCATACTTCAGCCAGATGGCAGCTTCCTTCTCCAGGCTCTTTGCAGAACTCTACTACATCGCGACAGGTTGTTTCTGGTGTAATTGGAACTTCTGTCAAAATCTGTTCATTGTTGCTCAAAAACACAGTTAATATCATCTGAAAGAAAAAAAGAAAAGTAGCAGAATATTAAAAAAAGGACAAGAATAAGATTATGGGTAAAATTTATGATCTCCCTGTAAATGGAAATGTATGCTTATGGTTGGTTACTGTGATCCATCAAAGTAGTTTTCAGTTTCTTGTAACTTTGCCAAAGCTTTAGTCTTTTGTGTTGAATTTTTTGACAGTGCATTGATTTGTCTTTTTTTTTTTTTTTAAAAAAAAAATCTTCAGTTGAAATGGTTTAGTTCTGTCTAAAAATAAGGCCGGGAAGGAAGGAACAAGTTTTGGCTATGTTAGAGACTTGAAATCACAGCATTTAAATGTTGCAAATAAAAGCATACTTTGGCAAAGTAACCTAAGGCTTCACAGGTGGGCAACTCTTTGCATGATGGACATCATTTTTGCAAGTTGTCTGAGAATTCAGTTCTATTTGGTTAAATCGTAAGCCTTTGCTTAAATGGTAAGTCTCAGATTTAAAAAAAAGGAAAAAAGTCACATTTTTCAAGGGACTGCATTTGCTTAGTATACTTGCTAGAGCTAAACACCTGTGAAATGTCAGTTCTTCCTGTAGTACTTTAGCCCCAGCCCCTCAAGCTTGCTGTGTTGATCAGTGTACACGAAACAGCAGTACTAAGCATGCTCTCTTCACTCAAAGTTACAACATCAAAAGACTACTTTTCCTCTAGTAACTGCTCGCAGTTATTCCAGTTGGAAAGTAGCCACAAAACAGAAAATAGCTTTTCTTCCCTTCCTCCCCCTTAACAACATTCAAGATGACTTGACATCAGGGAAAACAAAAAAGAAAAGTGGGATGAAATCTATAAAGGAAAAAGCCTAGCACTAAGGGCTAGTACTAATCTGGGTTGATGTAAACTAATGTTCAAATTCCTTGCTCCACCTTAAATAGATGTGTGCACAAATACATATCTCCGGAGATACTCCCATCCCTCTTCATGCCAGCAGGTGTAACTTGCTGCAAAGTTAAATGCTCAAAAACCGTGTACATTAACTTAACTCACCTCACCCACCTGCATATGTATTATGATACGATCTTTAATGATATGTTCATTTGGTACATTCCCCCTTATTAAAGGCCTCTGCCTTATACAGTATTCTCAATAGATTTTTCTGCAGGGCTTCATGTAATTTAACTGTATGCTTCCAGTTTTTGCACTAATAGCCAAGGGGCTTGTAAGAAGGAAAAGATAAAAAACATTCTACAACGAAATAAAGTCTTAATACTATGATGATAAAATGATTCTTTTTTTCCTGAGTAAGATTGGTTGAGGGCCAATAAAGGTTGCATTCAAAGACAAGTATTCCTATGTTACATGAAATCCTCTGAGACCTGACACTAAGCTCCTGCTTAAAATTAAAACAGATACTTTTAACCATTCTCTTTCCCATTTGAAGTCACAATGCTGTACTGTAAACTCATGGAGATGGAAGAGAGAGAAAGTGATGGTTTGAAAGACCAAGATACCATAGAAATAGATGTCCCTAAAGAATGTGACAAAATTAGTAATTTTGTCTGCAAAGAAAATTGTTTCAGATCTTTTCAGTAAACAAAACGTAGCATCACATATTGAACCACAAAGATTAAACCTAATTATTTAAAAGCTCTTCATTAAATCAGCGCTCTCCGCTTAAACAGAGTAGTGCTACAATTTGCATAGGCGATTCTTAAAAAACATTCAAAACACTTATCTGTGGGACATACACAAGTACCAAACTGGAGATTTGCATTAATAACAGCTAGATACTGAGCAAGAGCAGTCTATCTGCTTTAGAAGTAGGCACAGGACAACTTCCAAGAAAGCCCAGGCTTCAAGCTCTCAGTCTCCTCGTCAAGCCTCCAGGCTATTTTAGTCCGTGTTTCTACACTCCTTCAGCCTGCCAAGTTTGTACGCTGTATCCTGAAATTTTCAAATAACTACCCTTCAACACAGGAAGCAGTCATCCAACACTGCAAATATATTAGAATTCACCCGAGTTTCTCCAACAGCTGCATTAAAGGAAGCTACAGTAAAAGCTACAGTACAAGCTAGTAGGAAGCTATAGGATGCAGCCACAGATATTAATGAAAGTGCCTGTAACAACCTGTTGTACACAGCTCACAGTGTTATTTTCCCCACAGAAGAAAAGATTCAGACGAAGTCTCAACATTCAGTAGCTGTGGAATCTTTTACTGAATAAATATCTGATGGGGAATCTAGTGGTGGAATTTGACCTCATATTTAAGAAGAAAGAGTCATGTATGAACATAAAACAATAGGCTTAGAAGAAGCCTTAAGAGGTCATCTAATGCAGTCTCTTGGCCTCAGGCAGGATCAACTATACCTACATTATTCTGCAGAGATGCTTGTTTAACCTGTTCTGAAAAGCCTTTCATGATGGAAATTCCACCACTTCCCTGAACCATCCACCCCAGAGATGCAAGATTCCTGTTGTAAGGAGAAGTTTCTTTAAGTCTAGTCAAAGTTTTCCTTGCCACCATTTAAACACATTAGTTCTCCTCCTAGCCACAGGGATGATGGAAAAACACTTTTTTTCCCCTCTGCAGTTAAACATAAGGCATGTATAAGTAAGTTAAATTAAACAACAGCAATTTGACAGAGATTTATTAATGCCAATATTCTAAATACAGTTTGACAATAATGCTTCATAGTCATTTCAAAACAAAACCCAAGCTTCCCAAACTTTATAAGAATGCCAAGAGACCCTGGCTTTACTGAAGTCACAATATGATGCATACTGCTTCCTTATCATCTGTCTGAAAGACCTATTATCTTGCTATGAAAGAATAAATAGAATGGATTAACATCATATGGTTTTACATGGTTTCCAATTTTTGAGTTTTTATTGCTGTAAAGATAACACTGGCACAGAAGATTTGTTTCATGTTTCAAGATGTTTCATGTATTCAAGATTATCTGCATTTTGCAGACAAAGCCTTGAAGGTGTGAGTTATCCCATACATCTCAGTCAATTCTCCATAAATTCAGACTTTAATCACTGTATAAACTCACTGTCCCCTTTGCAAGACCAGGCCAAAATTTCTTGTACCTCCAGTGCACCACTTTCTTCTCTCAGCTCAGAGTGCACCAGTACTGTCCTCTCCAAATCTAGATGCCACTCACAATATCATCTGCTAGACAGCCCGGGGAAAGGTATCTCACTAATGAGGAGGCAAGCCGCTGTAGCCAACTATTGTTATACTACTCCTCAAGCAAACTTGGTTAAGTAAGAATTTATTTTTAACAGGTTGTCTCAGTAACACCAAAGGATAGAAAACATTGTGCTGTGAAACAGATGTCCTGAAACATACACAGGAAGACTCAAAATATTGAACGTTATTAATATATTGCAATATTAATTAGACTTTTCAAGTCACTGTCACAGCTGTCCCTATTTGTGATGGGGGTGGAATAAGAAACAGAGGTATTTCATCACGATAAAATACAAACACTGATGGAGCCTGGAAATTTGCTGCTGAAGAATATGAGTGAAGCATCCACATGAAATACACAGTACACTCACCACAGTAAATCAGCTTTATGAAAAAATATTCTTAGCCAAAGATTTGGACACAGGAGAACTGATAAATCCTTTGATTTCTTATTTTAAATGTATTCCTAAATAGGAACAACTGTAAAAACCCATCTCGTTAAAACTCATGTTCCTTAAAATGAGTTAATCACCATTGTAGCATTTATTTGATTATCCTTCAATTCACTCATTCAAAACTTCTAATACATGGACATAATGTCACACAACAGCATCAGCCCAGCACTCATGACCAAGTCACCGCAGTGCTTCTAAACCACATAGTGTTTCCACACTGAATACAAAGCTGCAAATCCTACACTTCTCAATTCAGATGTTACCTGTTACTATCCTCTACCAAACAAATGGCTTTATTCCAACTTTCATCAACTCTCATCTCTAACTCCCTCCAACCTCTAGCATATCTCTTCACCTTTCAGGTCTTTTCCGTGTCAGAGAAGTTGTGTCAAACATCATAACCTGTCTTCAAAACTACCCTGTCATCTCACTCCTCAGCTTACAGATAACCTCCTCCTAGGAGTGCCTCAGAATCTTCTATGCCCAACAGATGTTTCCCAAATAGTTTTATGTGTTCATCTTCATATGTTGCCTCCCCTTTCTCCATTCCCATTTCAATTTTCCTCTTATAACCACACTTCCTGTGTTATTTAAAGGATACAATCATCCCTGCAGTTTCTCAAGGAGGTAGAAAAGAGGGCTAAATCCACAAGATCTTTATCCTTGCTTATTATCTCATCTCTTCCTACAGCTGGATAATTTTACCTACAAAAATTTCAACAGGCATCCAAGTTCCACATGGCTGTAACACAGACCTTCGTCACTTTTCTTCAATGACTCCCTAGATTTCATATTCACCATAAGACACAGATACCTATTACTATTGGCTATAATACAGACATCTTTGACATCAATCATTTTCTCAGTCTTGTGTCTCATACCTACCTCTAGTTTTCATGTACAATATGTAAGACAGATATTTGGGTTTGTTTTTTTCCTATCAACTGGTCTAGCTAATGCTCTCAGAGTTTGGAAACTTGCCTGTCAGCTTCCCAGCTTTTCGCTGGTGTGCCTCTTACTCATGATGCCTATCACAGCAAAAATCATTGTTCATGCCTACAGCTTTGACCATGTTGCCTTTCTGTATCAGTCCTGATAAGCACAATTCATTGGTTTACGCTTCCCCATTGTGATCTCCAATCTTCCTTATCATTTTTCACTCCCTATCAAGAAATTGATGACAGATTGGTCCTTTACACCAGTTTCTACTCTCCGCGTGCTAAACCAGTGTTTTTACGCTTTCTTCTGTGTTGTTCGTCACACCTCATATGCATCTGTAAATTGACTTTGTTATTTTCTGTGAAAACCCTCCTTCGCTGTTCTGACTACATTTTATATTAGACACAAGAAAGCTGTCAATATGCTGAAAAGCACAGCCAATGAGCCTGATAAATATTGTTTTGTCTACTTAGTCTTCTCTAACCGTCCAGTTCATCTCTTACTTCATCCCAAACCAAGACTCCAGGAGCCATGCAGCAGAGCTGCATTGATAATTTGTCTACCGTAGCAGAGATCCCACAACGCCACAACTAAATGCTTTACTCGCTACTATATAGAAACAAAACATCTCTCAAATGAGCCCAATGTCTTTTTTTCTATATAAGACTGTTCAGCCTGTCCTAGAAATCACCATGACTTTGCTATTTAATTTTGCAACTTCAGTTGCGCTCCCCTAGTACAATGCAATTACTTACGATTGAAACAAAACTAGACCACTACCAGAAAAACCGAAGATGGCAGCTGATGCAACACATTGGGTCTTAGTTACGAAATAGCCTAGAAAGCTAGAACTCCAACTGCTGAATGAAGTCTTTTCCTCACCATTTTTCTACAATCTTGCTGAAAAAATAAAGCTTTTTTGATCTTCAGCTGATATCCTGAATTATAAAGAACCGGTATAGATTTAATTAGATCCTCTTTAACAACAATTTTTGTTGTTTGGAGACAAGAAATACATCTTATGCAACTATTATCTTATGCTACTAAGACCTGAAACACTGGTGCTTGAAAAGAAATACATTGTACACCCACAACTCCTTTGCCTTATGCCAAACTAATTTACTAACTCAGACAGCATATACAATAAATTTTGTAAATACAACAACACAGTCTGTATAAGTACATATTTCCTTATACCCTACTCATAGAAAATTGAATTATTCAAGCTATTAGAAAGCAATCAGACAGGTACTATTTCAGGATATGCTGAAATATTAAAGCAATCCTGAGATTATTTTGTTATAGTAATAGTCATATATTCAACTAGAAAAAGAGAAATAGTGAGTTCTGGGGATGAAGATGGGAAATTACTCAGATGGCTTTTTACTTTATATACAACTGGGTTTTAACTAAGCCCCACACTTCTATTCAAAACCATGGTTCCTGGCAAAAAATGGATCAGATTATTATTTTTCCTGCATATAAACTATTTTATGTCCACAACAACAAAATAATTTAGAAAAATCACAGCTATGAAAGATTAGAAGTAAGATCAAACAGTGAATAAAAGGTTAGGAAAAAAAAACCCAAAACACATCCCAAGAAAATGAAAACCATGACTTTTTCCCTTTGTGCTACCCATTGCTCTCATTACCCAAACCAAGATACAGGAATGCTTACCTGATATTAAAGGTATAGTGGATAATAGATCTTTTTGTGGTAATAACTTCTACCAATTTTAAAATTATCAAGCATATGATTGTGAATTAAGAATATACTCTATACTCAATATGGCTAAATTCACACACTGCTATTTAGTCTGACTAGATTGTCCCTTCACTGTTTTGTTGGAGTTTTTTTAACCAACCTAAAAATTTCACTGTGTAAAGGTAAGAAACAACAACACCACCAAAAAACCCTCTTCCAGCGGAAGAGAGATGAGGCATTTCAAATATATGAAATGTTTATTATTAAAAGGCTGACACACAATGAACTTAAAGTATAAAACACATTTCTCAAAGAAATGCCAGCTTCATTCCTTCTGTTTCACAGGAATTGGAAGGCATTATCTTCTCACCATGCATCTTCCCCCAAAAAAAAGAGTTCCAAAACATCCATTCATGGTCTTGTGCTTTGACATTTCACAGCACTTAGCAAAGCCTACAATGCCAAGACAAGAACAACCAGCAAAAAAAGACTTCAAAGTAAATCTCTCTTGCACGGTAGAGACCTCAACACCTCCCAAGAAGTTTTGATAACTTTCATCTTTGATTTTGCTGACTTGGGAGTCCCAGGAGCTTACTGTATTTAAGGTGCTACTACAATAGTTTTAACCGAAATGTCCAAAACCCTATCTTTCTGAAATGTCAAAGCCCCATCAATCAAATACAAATTTTGATTAAGACTGAGATTTTCAGTTAGTAGAAAAATTACAGAATGAGATGCAAGCAAAATGTGAAGAGGTGAAAAATCATCCCTTTTGTGATGACACATACTAATATGCACAACTTTGATAATTTGTAACTTTTTTCTCTGACCATTCTACATGCAATTATCTCATGCAAGTTTGCTTGCCTGGAATTCATACCATTACATAAATCTTGCATCACCAACAGCTGTAGAAATTCTAGTTGCATATTTCAAGCACTAAAGCAGAATTTTAATTTTAGTTGCAGTATGAACACTGTCCCTTTTTAAGATTATAGACTTAATTAGGTGAAGCTTTAAGCAACTACTTTTTAAAAGAAACCAGACTGTGAAATTATAACCACAAAACTGTTTTAATTAAAGCCACCTAAAGATATATTCTTGACTCAAATCATAAACATTTCTTTATACTGTTGAGATTTCAGAACAAACAAATCCCAAATAAATTTCTGATGTTGATTATTATGTGTAGACCCCAGGAAAACAGTAATAAGATTAAACCATTTCACTTCCCTATATTAAAAAGAAACAGTTAAAGTCCATCTTATAAACAAGTTGTTCACCAGCATGCTTTGTTTCAATAATTATTTGCTTCAGAGCTGTTAATTTTTTAAAACAGATCTGTTGAAGAATGTCTTGCAATATGTTTACAAGTCTTATTTCAAATAAAAGCATCAAGAGATACAGGAAATTTATTATTGATTACTTTATTTTTCATCAGGAGCTTTCCTTCAACATTTTCTCCTATTCCTCATACATGGGGTGACAAATAACTGTGTTCAACTTCCATATTTCTGAGCACATTTCCTCACATCCAAGGTGTACAACCTTACAGTTGAAGCCAAAACTTAGAAGTCCGGTGATGCCTTTGACTATATTAATAACATTCAAAAAGGTAATGCAACCAACAGGCTTCAGTGAGTACAGTTTTCTGCCAAAATCCAGACTTGTGAAACCAACAGCATGTTTCTTGCTACACTTTCAAATTTGAATCCAACTGCCTCCACATGGCCTGCAAAAGAATTCACAAAATTGGGAGCAAGTCTCAGACACTAAAAATCTATAGCATTCAGCTATGGGCTACCAATAAACATTAAAACCACAGATTTCACTACTGATAAACTTAAGCACTTATAAGGTTACTCAAAAATACCAACAAGCTAATATTATTCTTTTATAACATTTGCAATTTTGATCAAATCTTAAAATTTGGTGTTGCTTAAATATAACTACACTTCACTCACAAAAGTGTTTTCTGCATAAGCTCATACACTAGTTGCATTAACTTCCACTGAAAGAACAAAAAAAAGATCCAGGGATCCACCTTCATCAGACTCTGCACAAGCCAACCTGGATACAGAAAACAACCAGAAGAATTAAAATAGTCATGTCAGACAATAGTTGTACCAACAGGCTTAGTGATGTGGTATAAAATTGCTTCTGTTGCTGGAGTACAGAAATCACTTAAAGAAAAGAAAATCTCTAACTCCTCTTACAGAAATGTGGAAGCATAGCACTAAGAGAAATCCTTAAAGAAGTCTTTCCTACATTTCTAGAAGGTCGCCATGTATGCAATGGCTTAACTGACAAAAACCTGTGGTATTTTCTCCCAGGACTTTCAGGACTATTGATTTTGCCCTCTTCTGCAAATGAGTAACAGGTGTTCAACAGGATTCAGACTATTTCAAAAACCTACACCTACTCAATATTTATTTGCTGAAGGGACACTTATGACAATTCCTTGCTCTTTGTTACTGAAAGATAAAAAGCTACAGCATTAATTGTAGATCTGGAATTTGAAGCCTCTTACCCTTTCAGTGGCAGGCTTTTTGTAGGGCAGAGAAACAAGCCAATGTTTTTGCAAGAGGAAGGAAACAGCAACTATCATCACGTACTTAAATATATTCAACTAAGCAAGATAGATCCACAGATTATTAAATGAAAGGTATTGTAGTAGTTAATTGAAAGACTTCCAGAGCTCTGGGAAAACAATACCTAATGAAAACAATAGCAACTCAAAGTACACTTGTATAAACAATACGAGCAACCCACAGACTTGAATGGGTGTTCTGCAGGCTGTGAGGAGCAAGATATGAATAGGGCTAAAAAACCACAAGTGACCTAACAAACGCTAAGTTTCTAGCAGCTGCCTAAGACAGAAGAGTGACATGATAACTTAAGTATTATAATCCTATATCAGATTTTACACTATACTTCGTTATTTTAGAAGTCACAGTCAATCCACGGTACTAAGCCACGGCCAGCTCTCCAGACATTATCTTTATAGGTGTTTGTTGTTTGTCACAACATTGGAATGCCTTCCTTTAAACTCAGATAGTTCTGTTAAAAGCAAGCAGGAGCTGAGATTTAGATAAAGTAATTTAGAAGATGGGCAGTAAATACATGGCCACAGAAGGGGAAATGGGTATAGCTGAAAAGGGACAAGCTAAAAGCATAAAAGAAGTTGCATTACAATTAAAACTATTAATTTAAAAGAAAATCTGTCCAAGTTCAATATTTAACAACATTAACTAAAGGTAACACAGCCTGAAGATAGAAAAATCTATAAAACATGCCTCTTGTGATGTTTTCTAGTGGAGAACGTAATTTGGCACTTGCTACAGAATGAGTTCAACATCCCTGCATCTTATTGCCTGTTGGCGTGATTCCTAAATTGCTACATCTGGAGAAACAGCAAGAGATCTTGTTGTTGCTCTTTGATGCAAATAATTCTACCAAAGGACTATCAAGACACTAGTTAGCATGTAAGAGATTTTAGGATGCAGGGATAATTCTAGGTACACCAACGAGTCCTTGCTGAGCTCATTTCTCTGTTAGGCAACAACTTAACAAATGGAGAGATTTTTATTCTTTCCAGAACAAGGCTTTGAAATTTTGTTTCGTTCCACTGTTTAAAAGACTGTGGGCCATATGCTACTTTTCATGACATACGCAACTACTATTAAAAGGTAGAAGTTGGAGACTCTTCTTGAAAGACTCTCTGCTCTAATCAATTGATGCTAGATTTCCTAAACCCCTTACAAGGTTCATGACAATGCAATACAGGAAAGTAAGTACTCACCTTGCAAATTAGTATTCTTTGATTTGTTACAGGACTATTGCAAATGAGTCTTTGCTGTCTATCAACCAAGAACAGAAGACTGACCTTCAAATCAAGCAGCTCTGAAGAAGTCCCAGTGTTTTTCTGACACTTGCTGGCTTCTTTAAGGATATCTTTTCTACCTTTTAGAATATTTTTTGCCTGTGAATCTTAAGATGACAAACCTCATCTAGTACTACCTGCCTAACTTCAGTGAGATTTACCTAAAGCACCTTGAAAAAAACAGTAAAAATCAGTAGACACAACAACTTTGTGCTGATTATTAAATAAAAAAAAAGAGAAACTGCTAATCTATTTAGCAGTTATTTAGCAAAAAACCTTTCTAAAACTATTTTACTGATTGTTTAGGCCTATTAATATGAGAATTCCTTAAACAATGGATTCTTGCCAAACCCGTTTTAGAAAAGTGCAGCAGATGCTGCATTTGCTAATGCATGGAACACTAGTAATACGCAGGAAAAGTCAGAAGTTCAGGGGACAGCAAGGCTCCATATCCAAACAATAGCTACACTGGTGCAGTCATCTTCCCTTACAGTTCGTTTGTCTGTAAACTCTGACAGCTCTATTTTGATTGAACACAATGTCCATATTTCTACTGTTCTTCACATCTCCAGCCCAGGGTCCTCCAAACCAAATAGTTCAGAGAGTTGAGGGGGGACCCCAGTACCAGGGTCAGGTGTGGCCCCACAGCCACCAGGGGAAAGAGGGGAGGAATCACAGTGCCACTACAACTGCAGCTCATTGTACAAGATCACAAACACAACTTCATGCTAATGTTCAATGTTCAGAGGTCTAAATCTCTCATACCTGTCAAGGTACTCAGCACATCATACATCAAATGCATGACAAGCTTGAAACAACAGCTCTAACACATTAACTGCCCATTCCATCGGCTGCTGAGATATGAGTAATATGTTAAACAATACGATTAAATATGTTACTTTCCAAACCACTGCAGAAGACATATTGCTGAAGAAAAAACACAAATGTAGTACTGTAAGATATGCAGTAAACTCAGGTGAACTGGCAATAAATTAAAAGCAAAACTAAATGAATCCAAGATGACTCAGCTTCAGAGATCATTGTATTACATAAGAATCTCAGCTCTTCAGACAGGAAAAAAAAGAAAAAAACCAATAATCGTATTCACCAAAAGGAAAGGTTAAAAGAAACTCAAAAAACCAAAAAAAAAAAAAACCACCACAAAACCATCACACACAAACCCAAACAAAAAAACCCCAAACCCCATATACTACACACACAACACCTCCTAAAACACCAACCCCTCAAGACTCAAAGAACGAGGTGACAGATAAAGTACTAAACTTTTATTGGGTAATGGAGAAGACTTATTCAAGGTTTTTGCATATTGGGATTAGCAATACCATAATTTACTTTGAAAGAAAGCTCATTCTGACAACACAAGGCAAAGCTGAAGAGCAGGGTTAAGCACAAGGTTTTGGGTTAATTTTCCTGAAAGACAACTCAGCCTTCAAAATCCACAGGCAACAACAGTGTCCCACAGAATCTGTATCACAGAACTGAGTGTTCTCAAATTATTAAAAATATTTTGGCCAAGGCTAAGAAAAGGGAGGTGCTAATATTTCTACAGTCTTTGTTCGACCTTGTCAACAGCTACGGCAAAGTCATCCAAAATCCACTGAATTCCAGAAAAGCCTGACCTACCTACTGCATTGAAAATAATCTCATCAAAAAAGTATAGGACACAAATGTCTGTCTTTTGTGTCTTTTCATTTACAACTTTTCAGCAAAACAAAACAAAACTAGGCAAAACCACAAAACAAAAACAACCAACACAGTACTTTTACTAAAGACATCCTGCTTTTGTCGGTTACTAAAGGTGATTTGCAGCACTGAACATCGCTTTTTCATTTTACAAACAAGGAAATCTACAACCCATATGTAATGCTGCAACTGGAATCTGTGCTACTTTTTCCTTTTATTTTCAATAGAGTGAAACAAGAAGGGACTGCCACAGCTTTCTCCCACTGAGCGGAAAGTATTAACAAAATACTGATTGTTTAGCGTACTGCTTTCAGGGAATATCAACCATTCAAACTTAGATGTAAAGTTATCCGGCTTGGCAAAAATATAAAAAGTGAAAAGTGAATACATCCTTTGGGATTCAACAGGCAGTCTGCACAGTTTTCCTTCTGTTGAAGTGGAAATTAGACATAACAAGAAAGTAACTCTTTCCAGTGCAATTCTTTAGTTTATAAATGACATTTAAAAATTAAAAGCTGTTCTGTTTTACATTCAGATCTCCACTTTGGCTGAATCAAACCAAATAAATAATAATTAAAAAAAAAAATCAAATAACTTATGCAAGGTAAAATTAAAATTTTCAGACATTTCATATACAAAAGAAACCCATATAAGGCAATAGTCTCTGATCTTCAAGTAAAAATCCCACATACACACACTCTAACTCATTATAAGTATATGCTGTTAGGTTTTACAAAAAGAAATCTCAAAATGCTTAATTTTACGGCAAATAGAAAAAAAAAGCAATCCCACCTTCTTTTTTATAATTCTGTTCTTTGTCCAGTTTTTAGAATTAAGTCCAGTCTTTTCTGGTAGCCAAGATTTCTCTTTCGATGTTTTTATAATATTCTGAAGAACCATCCTTAAAATATTCTTCATGTGGACACTTGTAAAGAGTAGCGAATATAAAAATATTGCTTAGAGCTAAAAATCTAAGAACAGTTTCTGTGCAACAACTACAGTGAAAAACTACTTAAAGGGAGTATTTTTGGTCTACTGGCATATGAATTCAAGCAGTAATGACGAGCAGTGATAAGATGTTCTAAAGAAACAAGACAGGCCACAGCAGTGACAGGAACAAGATAGGCTAGATCAAGTTTCACCTAATTAGGCAAGGTTGCAGTAGGGGAGTTCTGCTATCCTCTCATTGTGCAATAGTAATCTTTGTTTGCTATTACAATAATGACAAACAGTACGTATTCATCTTAAATAAATTTACATATAAGGCTCTTGACTGTCTCAAAACAGCCAGAAGTGATTTTCCTGTTGAAGGGGGCAATGATACGGAGCAGAAGTTCCAAGAGCAAATGATCATAACAACTACCAAAAGACATTACCGTGACACATATTCTTGAATCAGGAGAATGTTTTAAAAAGACCAACCATCTTAAAAACAAAACAAACAACAACAAATCCACCATGTATTTATGCCTAAAAATACTATAGTTCAAGCACTACTCCATTCTTGGCAAAGTCTGTATTCTTGCTGGACGTAATTCAAGCAGCAGAGAATATAAAACGGTAAAGTATGTTTCTGATTGCCTCTTCATGTCAAGGGACAGCGAATGTTTATCATCATTCCTGTCAACACCACACAGGATCCAGAGTGGGGAACAGAGGGATGGCACCAACAGTGCCTTCAGCTCTTACTCTACAATTGCAGGAGTAAAGCATGTTCTCTAGCCTGATCCATTCCCTTAATAGAGAAAACAGAAAAAGAGTGAGCAAATGACCCAAGGAGGTTAAATAAAAGAATCCAACCCATACTATGAAAGATCAACAGAATTTGGACAACCCACCTCTTCAAACAGAGCTACGAGCTGTATTTTCTGTGTAGCACCTAACACATTAACTGCAGGACAGGAAAAGTAAGGGGTTCTTAGCTGCATTTGTGATCCACAGAGATGTTACATTACCCTTCTCTACAAGCAGCAGCAGAGAAGTAAAAGTTAGTAAGATACTGTATTTAGCCTGCTTCAAAATTCAGAAATAGTACTGTCCTCCCTTAAAGCATTTTGTTGGTAATAAAAACATTCTGATCCCATGCAGTATTCCTTCCTCCTCAGCAAACATGTATCACGTTGAGAGTTTTACTGAGAATGTAATTGGTAGAATCATTTCACATTTATAAAATGCTGCGACTTAAAAAAAATAACCTGTTAGCAACTGAGAACATTTAAATAGATGAGAAAGTGGAGGCTATTTCTTAAAAGGGAAGGGTTGTTTTGCTTTTAGAAGGATGGAAAAATCTAATCTGGTTGCTCTCCAAAACCAGATTGTATCTTTATCTGTCAGAAAAACAAAGTGTATCACATGAATAAATATTTGAGAGAAAAAGCTGGGCCTATATTAACACATACTGTGCCACTCTTCCAGCTACGGTTACGGGTGGAATTCTTCCAAACAAATCCCCCAAACTTCTAAAAGCCTTCCTTGCAATAGAAAGGCAGGACATACACACGCAGACCAGAAGTATATGGGACAGTCTAAGGCCTGCCATCCCTAATAGATAATTGGGTTCTTTCAAAAGAAGAATACAAACTAAAATAAACACACATGTCACTGAACTCCCTTTTTCTCCCATCTTCCCTTCTGAAATAACTGAAAACACCTGTGTTTAGTTTGTTAAATCAGATAAATAACGAAACCAACACAAGCACAGTGTAGCCCTTTACTTTCTCTCATGCAGTCTGTAGGTGTATTGTGTCTGATCTAGTTCGGTTATTTGGCCGACTGGTTTATAACTGTTACTGTTAGGTAGGTAAATAGAAATGTAGGATATATGTAGGGAGGTAACCATACCACAACCTATGGTTGCTTAATGTATTAACAGCCTCAAAATCCTAAATTAAAGAAACAAGGAGATATTCTTCCCAAAAATGTAGAAAGGTTTTGAATGTTCTAGATGAAAGAGGTGAGGCACATGCAGTATTTCATGGACACAAGTTATGATCCTACATTAAATGTAAAACCCATGTAAGATCCAAGAGGACTTGCCCTGTGTGACAAAGCTCACATTCAGCAAAAATATATATCTGCAGATTACGTAAATCACTCAGAAGGAAAGTACATGCAGTCTACGATCCTACTAAAGCATTTTAACACGAAGACATTCATGACCCCTGAAGAATCACACGGAATGATGCAGGAAAAAGAACATAAAGTAAAACCGAAAGTGTAATTCCCTAAAATGTACAAAACTTTACATCAAATATCTACACAAAATGGAAAATTACGTAAAGCTGGAGATTAAAATTGGTGGATGTGAGCAACTAAGAATACATAGAGAAATAATGGAGAAGTATAAAGAAAAGCAAGCGTTCAGAAGGAATAAAATGCAACATTGCATGCAGGGCATCACTGAATTTAAATCGAGGCTTATTTGTTTTAGTAACTTTTGTTCCACTTTGCCACTCTATCTTACCCTCTCACTATTTTCACTTTTTTTCCTCCTATATATAGCTATATAAGCTATATTGTAAATGCCTAATATGCAAGTGTACAATTTATTTTAAACATGTTTAACTACAAACGTGCACAATTTCACAGAGGCCCTCTAAGCTAAGCTTTTCCACATCTGTAGAAAATTAATTTAAACTGACACCATAAGATTACTTCCAGATGAAAATTAACTTATTAGGATTTGCATGCAAGATAGAGATTTAAAAAAAGAAATTTAAAAAAATCAGCTTGTTTGCTTTCTATACTTTCTCTTTCAGTTTCTCCAGTAGGATCAAATAAAAAAATCCATATTTGGAAAGGTGAAAAAAAAATATTTCAGAGGTCACTGTAAATTAATACTTAATGAGAAGATACCTAGGTTTACTTCCACTTAGGTAAACTGACAGCTAAGTTTATGAATTTCCTAAATCTATTTTACTGAGGTAAATAAATGTGATGTTCTATTACATTAAAATAGCTATATGCTCAATGACCTATGCAGAGCATGATTAGTGGTGAGTGTGCTTCCTTTTCCCAATCAAAGGCTAAAAGAAAATGAAATCAAATTATTTTTCACTTTTAACATGTCAAATACATACATTCAAACACACACATTCAAAACAGAAATTGTGCTTAGCATGGTCTTTGCCGGGGGGTCTATGGAACAGATTTTACCAACTGCTGTCCAAATGATGTTAGAAACACAGCAGCATCCCTAAGTCCCCGGCGTATCAAACTGTTTATTTCAGTATGACTACAGACACTAATATATAAACCCAAAAATATCTACATGACAACAGTCACCTTTTTTTGCATTCTTTCACGTATTTGAAGACATATTTTCTCACAAGAATACTGCAGTACTTAAACAGAATAAGGAGGATAACTGAATGACTTAGGTCCCCACCTCAGGTGGGGAAAGAGGACAAAAGGTTTATGAAGAAATTCAGACACAATCAGAACACTCTTATCCCTGAGCGCTGGAAGAAAAGAGGCTGTTGAGACTTCATTGCTTGAAAAAGTTCTGTATCATTTGTAAGATAATAAGAAAAAGCTGACCAAAAGCTTTTTCCTGCTTCTGAAAAGATACAGGCAAGTACATGCCCACTCCAGATCAAGCCTACTTGCTATTTTCTGCCAAGGCTTCTCAGTTCTTCGTAATTCAGAGAATGAACTGAGCAATATTTGGTAGCTTTGGATGACTGGGGGAAGGGAGCAGCAGTAAATGGGGGTAATCCAGTAATGCACTGAAGACTCAAATCGCAAAGATGGCTGAATGTTGCAAAACATCCAGAAACACAAACCTACCATATTAAAAACACTGTATACTAAATCCTTTGATTTAGTGTGTCTTATGTTCCTGAAAGTGTTTTTTCAGACCATAATTTTATACCATAAATACAAAAAATCCACTATAAAAAGGATATCAAAGTACTAAAGGTTGGTAAATGTGAATCAAATTCAAAAGTTCTTGATGTTTAGCTAAAAATGAGCAAAAGCACAGTGGTTGATATATAAAATTAAATTATTCCAATATAAGTATTCGAGTTGGACTCCAAAAATCACACTGGGGTAAAGAGAGCAGTGTTTAAACTGATTTAAACATCGTTCACCACTTCACCTCCTATCAGTGCCACAAAAACAAATACTACTGCTCTCCGACACCTGGGGAAAAAAAAAAAAAGAAAGTAAAAATAAAGTGCTGCAGTCAGGAATTTGGCAGGAAAGGCACTGCAAGCAACAGACTTGAAAGTGATTTGTTTCAATGTAAAGCTTGAATTTTTATAGCATATTCCCATATCCTCTTGCTGAAGTGGTGATAAATGACAATAAAATGGTAAATACACTGCACTGTTAGCACAACAAGAATCTAGTCAGAAAAAGGACTGAAAAGACTTCCAAGGGACATGGGCTAGAATAGACACCAATCCATGTGATACGGTTTTAAAATAATTGCATTGATCCTGACATAATTTAGAAGTGTAAAGGAGGTCAACCATTGCAGATCTTTTTTCCACTCTCAGAAGTACATGATTCAGACTTACTGCTAAAATTTTCTGAAACGTAGATAACTTGGACAATAAAGCAGTACGTAAGGAAATCAAGCATCAGGCATGCTGAGGCATTCAGAGCTGCACGCAGAGATGAAGCTGCATAGGGAGATGGGCTTCATAGTTTATTTTTTTTTTTAAGACACAGTTTCAAGAATTCAATAATCTCCCAATGTGTATATACAGTCTAACTATTTGGAGCCTGAATAGTAATTAACCCATCCGTCAGTCTGCAGAATCACCCAAAATTTCAATTCCAAGAACTTGATGTTTTTACATACACAGCAGGAAAATCTAACCATGTCTCTGTCAATGTATCTGAATAGCCACTTTAACACTAAGAACCCCGTCTGACTATTTCCAAGTATGTAGTTGACTAAGGTATCTAATATACTATAAAAATTATCTTACAGGATTTGTAAGAAATGGCTGTCAGTTCACAGATGCTAGTAATTTTTTTTTTAAATAGTAAGCATGGGGGGAAGGAAGAGGCAGAAAAAAAGAGGTTGAATCATCTTTAGAACAGGAGTAAGAATGCCGACAGGTGCAGCACAGTCTTGAATGATAAATTATACAAATTGCATTAGGAAGCAGGACTAGAAAAGGACTTTCTGATGCGAACATGCATTCAAAGTATGTCTCCTCAACTTATAAACTGTACCTGTTATTCTAAACTAAGACTTAACCCAGCTTCCTTGAGAAATTAAAAAAAAAAAAATTATATGCAGGTAAACCTGTACTTAATGGCGCTAGTAAACTTCGGTAGTCTCTAACCACCCTATTTCTTTTTCTTTAATTATCAGAGAGCCATGCAGGCAATACTTTTCCCCACATAACAACGCAGCCCTGTCTACTGCTTTTTTTCATCTAATACTGTAACCCTCAACAATTCTCAGCTATTCACCTTAGTAGGTCTGGACAGATACATTCTGGTTTTTAGGAGAATGAGGTATGCTGGTCTCCCAGGAAAAACAGAACACAGAATTAATTCAGATGCTAGTCAATGCACCGTGCTTATGTGGATGAGGTCAACCCATGGCATCTGGGACTGGAGAAACTCTCCTAGATCAGCCCAGCAGAGACCTTGGGCACTGCACTGCTTTCTTGTTTTGCTTTCAGAGAGCAGGAAGCTACTCTTCTTTGCCACCTGGGACATGGATTAGATACCAAAATCATCTAGATGTACCTCACCATATTCGTTCACCACCACGGAGTTATTTCAGGCTGAAAAGCAACAACCCAAACTGATAAAACTGATTATATCCTTCCCGCAATCCACACATTTCTGCCCTTTCTTGTACTGGTTCCAGTGCTTATCTGATACTGCACGGAGCTGGTTTCAGTGTGCTCAGCTGGCAGAAAAGTATGCTGGGGAAAGGAGAAAAAGAAAAAAAAAAAAAAAAAAAAGGCAAACAACTTCCTGCTGAGTTCACATACTGAAACAGCTCAGCACAGAATCAGGGAAAGACCAGAGCTAACACCAGACAGGGGGCAGCAGGGAGGCAGGACTACAGCAACCCCCCGGCCAGTTACATCAATTTCACCTACACAAAACCGAAGCCTCAGTTTGCCCCATTCTCAATTTATAAACAATAGTTTAGTCATGTGAAAGCTAATATCCTTTTGTCAAACTTAAAGTAGGCATAAGGATACATAGGTCAGTGAGCGTCTGCAACATATGCAGGCTGAAATTAGATTGCTTCCTGCTGAAGTTGGAATTCCTTAAGTAAAATATTTGTTTTATAGCTACAGTCTCCTCACACATAAATAGAATTCTGCAGCTAAGCAAAGCAATGAATCAGAAACTAACAAAATCTTAATTTTACTTCCACCACTGAAGAACTAGGCTGAATTACACTATGAATCTTCAAGGATAAGGAAACAACGGGCAGAAATGAGAAGGAATGCAATTCTGCAAAGTGGAGGAAAGAAATGAGAGCAGACTAAAACTGCCACCAGGGCTTTATTGGTTTTCCCTTTTTTGGTCCCAACTTGGTATTTGTTTCTCAAGATTTCCTCAAAGACCACACATTTTACCAAAAAACCCAATATCCCTTACTTTCTTCTGTATGTAAAATGTTACTGGATATCCAACAAAGATGAGAAAACTGGTGAAACCATAACTTATCCCTGAAGTAACAATGTTACTGCACTGCAGAGATCTTCAGTTTCATTTCACTGCTCCACTCTCCTGCTAAAGAGCCAGAGAACTAAAATCAGAATATATTGCCTGCGGTTACAGCTCCACAATAAACTAAGCTGAACAAACAAAAATACTGAAAGGGAGAGATTCCACTTCCCTACGCCCTTCTCTGTTACCAGTCTCAGCCAAGCGATCTGCTCCTTCCTCTACCAGCACGGACAACACAATAGTCACACTGTAAGATGATTTAATGCACGAGACTGGGAAAATATACATACGTATACGTGTGTGTGTGTACACACACATATATCCCTTCAGCTTTCTTTGGATACAATGATTTTTTACGTTTTTAGTGAGCTGGATCAGTTTACTGAGACAAGCGGGCCATTCAAAGCAATCGGTGGGAACGAGCAGCAAGGAAGAGGAAACAGCCTCTTCCACCGGCCCCAGGAAATGGTTCACCCAGCTCATCCCTACTGTGAAACCTCAGCCCTGCAAGGAATGCAGGTGCTCCAACACCCTACTGCACCACAACCATAAACCTGCGCTCTCCAATACAAGCAAGATTACGTGTACTTGCTTCTAAGCACGACTGAAGAAAATGGATAGGGTGACCTAAAATCTAGGTAAAGTCACTGAAAATTTATCTTCAAAACAATTCTTTTCCTCGACTACGCAGTTCATATTCTTGATTGTCCTTTGAGTTATTACAGAGTTTAAGCTTTGTTCTCTTGGTAGCACTGTTGCTTTTGACACACAAATCTACTTCTGAAGGATGGTGTCTATTACTGCACACTGTAATTCCATTATTGTCAGTCATAAAAAAAATTGCTTTCAGAAGCTCAAAACACTGAGGACATTCCACAGATATATTGCCTAACACATTAGAGGTTATTACGTGCTTCCAAGTTTAATTGATTCTAATGACAGATTTCCAAACTACCTGAAAAATGTACCAACCTAAAGTGTTAAAATTAATATTTTATAACATTTATTTACTTTAAAATCTTATAATTTAAGAATCGGTGAGACCAGGATTCAAGACTGATGGAAAGGGTGTTCATAAAATAAGTGAAGAAAGATCTTAAAGATATTTGAAATCACCTAGCAATATCATTTTCCAACTGAAGAAAAACAAAAAACCTTGCTTTGCTGGGGTCTAACACAATGCCAAGAATGAATTTGCTATATCCAAGGCTGGCATATTCAGTTAGAGTCAAAGTATTTTGAGCTATTCTATGCTAGTAATTAGTGTATGGTAACAGTAAGCTTTTAATTTAGACAAACATATAAGACTTGTAAATTCCAACAGTGAGTCATAATGGAGAGGGAGCAAGACCCCTTCTCCCCCCCCCCCCCCCACCCCCAATTAGGCAATAATTTGTTTGCTTCTTCAAACCTCCATTCTCAACAACCATTTTTTATTTACAAAGCTACCTCCAGCTCGTAAGGCAAGAGAGGAAAAAAAAATAATCTAAAACTCTCTAAGTGTTTAAAAAGATAATAAATGCAAGCTTTGATTTTAATACCAAGCATTAGACTGCAAATTCTTTAAAAAAGGGTACTGTCTTTATTCTGTTCATGGACAAGTCTTAGCATAATGGGGGCTGCTCCACAGCTGTATGCAATCTTAAGGAAAATGAAAGAATAAGCTAGAATGTTTGGTGTTTTTTAATAACGCAGTAAAAAAGACTGTATTACACATCAAACTGGAATTCATTAGATTAACATAATTCGATCTGGTGGAATGGAATTCTGTTGTCCAATAACTACGCATTCTCTCTAAAGTCTACAGCGGGCAACAATCTCATCTATGTTAATCTATGAAGAGAAATTAATAGAGAGAATCCTTTCCCTCAAAATTTTCTCATATGTTTCATTAGAATCCACATGTATATATTAAACATCTTTAAATATTCCATTAACAGAACAGCCTATAAATACTACTTTTCCTTGAGATGGTGAAGCTGATGAACCTATTTTTACCACAGAATAGGCCATATTCTATCATCCTAAAAAAACCAGTGACATGGTCCAAAAACCCCACGAAATGGCCTTTAAGCTTTGCTGCAATAACTAACTTAATTAATAATGGCTGATAAACTTGCAAATTATTCTCTACCGTCACTTCAGATTTATTCAGCAAACAAGGGTGATATCAGTATTGCTGATAACTATACAGCTCTGAATTAACTGCAATACATTTTATCTCGACATCACTGAAAATTCCTAATACTAAGTGTATTAAAGTGACACATTTTCCTTTAGACTTCTACAATGTAGAAGTATATTGGTAGCGACCTTCCTAAGGGAAGAGAACAGTGAACACGGATTTGAAAATATTTTGGTTTCAAATCAGGAATAAGCAATGCCCACTTTGGACTTTTTAGGACAGGTTTTAGACTGAATACATGACAAGTGTGTACTCCTCTGAAAAACAAACAAACAAACCAAAACCACAAACCAAACAACAAAAAACCCAACAAAAACTCCTTTTACTTAATTCACCTGGAAGATAGATTAATTCAAAAATAACTACTGCAGATGCCAACCTTTCATTTGTGTTTTATCAGTCATGTTATCCGTCTTGACAGGTCAGGAACTACACAGGTAGCAATTAAGATATTAATGCACACTGTAATACTCAAGATCCACCTGTATATTGTTTAGTCTAACATAAAATATGCATCAGTTATAGTCCTTTTTGGAGATGAGTTGCAGTGTCACACAAAATTAACTAGACAAAAACATCACTAAACACTCTAAATTTTTCATTCTCACTTCTATTAAAACCACAAACACAACCACCCAATCCTACACATAGATGTGTCCAACAGGTCTTTGACTCTAAGCCTCAGACAAAGTCCCATAAGGTTCCTCCTAGATGAGTTCAAAAATGTGAATGCCGGCTGCAACTTCACCGATATTCATTTATCCCAATTAAGTTAAAGGCAAACCCAGAAAAGCTCTGCAGCAATGGTGCTAGGGGAATATGCAACACTAACTACTCCTCTTAAGAGATTCAGTCCATCACAATTATTTTTCTTTAACACAGCATCCACCATCACTTCTCCTATCACCTTATTGATGATGTAGGGACTCAACATATATCATGCAAAAGGGATAGAACTGTTACCTCACACATGCTGTAAAAGAATGATACTCAAAATTTAGGTAAGAAATAGGAAGTGTTATATACTTCTCAATTGTAGCAGTTCTATCTTCCCTATCTCAAGTAGGAAAACAGTGCTCCTGGTAAGTGGCTTTTTCTTGTCTGCACCCTAGTGTCCAAGGAACACAGCTAACACTTGTGAGCAGAGGCAATTTTGGAACGACCATCCAAGAAGAAAAAGGATTAATTGCATTCTTTGAGGAAAAATTTCCAACACTTTTCCAAAAATAAATCTAAAGTCCCACCAAAAAAATCCTAATGGGGCAGAATAAAAGAAAGAAAAAAAAAAAAGAGGGGAAAAAAAAAGATAATCAGGCTACTCTAAACAGGTTATAGATTATGTGGCTGAAAGAGGAGCTACATCCACAATATTTTTGTGAAAATACAACTGTGGCTGTTTTCACCCAAAAGATTTTCTATTTGAAAGGATATGACACAGTTCTGGGTTTGCACATTTATTCTAAGAATGCAATAAATACTAACCTTTTTTTTTTCAGTGAAAAAAACATCATTATATTCAAGGCATACTTAAAGAAACTCTTTTATTAAGTTCCTTAGTAGAGATGATACTCAGTGTGACATCATAAGCCTATCACACACATAGCCATTATGTCCTGAAGGCAATGAAAGAGTTTATGATGGATATGCCTTGTCAGCAAAGAAAAAAACAACAGGTGAGAAAAGTGCAGTCTAGATCATTATTATTTCTTGAAACTCAACTGTTTTCAGGCCCAACAATATAGTTTTGTTTTGGTTTTTGTATTAAAAAAAAACAAAACACAAAGTAGAATAAGCAATATGAATTTATATGGAAAGGGTGCCAGAGAACAGAGTATGTATGCTGGTCACAAAAGAAGTCAGAACTGATAAAATCTCTCAGAGGTAACCCTGTTCCCCATGTGGAAAAAAAAAAAGTCACCAACAAAACACAGGCAAAGAAGAAGATAGATCGTTCTGTTTTCTGTGCTTCAGACCATTCTTTAAAAGGGTTGTACAGAATGTAGAAGAATTAGTGATCCAAAAATGGCCTCAATCAATTACTTCAAATCTGGTATACTAGGAAAGCGTGATAACATTTCAGATTAACTTGTTGACACAAAACTGTAGTGATACCCACTTGTTACAAAAGTTCAAGTCCAATAGTATTAAAGTATCTCCTCTTGCTATTATATACATTTGTTAATTATTAAAAAAAACAACAACAAAATCCACCAAAACCACAAACAGGATCAGAGAGGAAAAAAGCTTCTCTGACTATGACTTCCAGGAATTCCATCGCATAACAAGTTAGATCACTAGTTTTTCTCTTTTCAGAACACAACATCTCAAGTAAAAAAAAAAAGACAAATAACAAACCCCCACATTTTGACCAGTTCTACAACCATATGTTCACGTTATTTTGATGTCCTATGTTGACTATTCCAGTAAATGGGGTTGGTTTTTTTCATCCTTGCAGTCCAGAAATGAAAGAGCTGGGACGAGAAACTGGAAGACTAAAGGTGCCTTCACAGTCTCCGTTTACATATGCCTTATGATAGGCTGTCCATAACAGCATCTAAAAGCTCTTCAGAAAAGTAAAATATTTATTATTTTAGGATTCAGACTCAGTAAGCTCTAATCTGCAACATTACTACCATTGTAGCACAGTAATTTGTTTTTATTCAAATTCAGCCATCAGTATCAAAAATGCTTTGAAGTATGTTTGAAAAACATAATAAAAAGTCTGAATCTTCTAACCCTTTCCAATAAGCACAAACAACTGCTACCTTTAAACAGCCACAAAGGTAACAGGAGACACTGGCGGAAACACTCAAATAGGTAAAAAACCCCTCTTTATAACAAGTCAATCACTGCATTACGGAAGTTATGACATTAGCTCGAAACCCACACACGGGTCAGTAATGGGAAGCAAATACATTCGCTCTGACCTAGCCTGTCATTGGCACGCAAGGTTTTCCGTAACAGTTTTATGAATATAAAGCATAACCCAAGTTGTAATGGAAGCTGAAAAAGCTGACAGTCACCTTGGGTTTGATTTTACAAGCTAACATCCATGTGTTTACGGAAGAAGCCTGCTACTCAATGAACTTTACTGCTGGTTTCTAGTGTGCCTAATGCACTGAAATTCTTATACAGCATCAATAGAAGATGTTGGTACCTAGCAGCTGGAAGGTAAAAAGCCTGTCATAATACCTGTTTCTTAAACATGATCTTTACTCTTCAATCTGAAATTTTATGTGTAGTTTGAGCTATTTATTTTCTCCTCTCAGTCATGAAATAAAGTAAGAGTAATGAAATTGTATAAAAGATGTCTTTAATATTCTCACCAAAAAGCATTCTGCTGCAGTGCTTCGGTTGCGAACACTGCAGAGGAACTGTAAATAAAAAGCTCATTTCTACCGGAATTAGGGAAACCAGGGGAGATACTCCCTTACATGGAGTAGCTCATAAACCCATATTCGAGATCAGAGTTTGAAAGACATCAACAGAAAGAATTTAATTGCTAATTACTCAGTCTCAAGGGGATCCTGTCATAAAACGAAGAGTCATCAGGAACAACTCTCTTCTGACCACTGCATCAGCCCACAGCGAAAGGGGGAGGGAGGAAGAGAGAGGGGAAGGAAACGGAGAGAGATTCTGTCACAGAAGACAATGAAGGTTGTTTGCGGCCAATAAAAGGTTTTATCTTCGATAAATAAGAGACGGTTTCACGAAAGAGGCGGCAGAAACCGACGAGGGAGACCGCCTTTCCCTCAGAGGTGGCGAGGCTGAAATGAAGCCGCCGCCTGCACCCGCCTGACACCCGCCCGAAGGGCCGGAGCCGCCTGCCCCGGGACCGGTTAACCCTTCCCCACACCCGGGCGGCGAAGAATCGGGATCTGGAAGGACCCAAAACCAAAACAAACAAACATACCCCCCACGCACACCCACTCACACGAACGCAGAAAACCCACCCACGCGTCACAGCGGGCCTGGGCGGCCAGCAGCCGGTCCTCCCGCCGGCCGATACCCCCCTGCCCCCGGCCGAAACTGCCGCGGGCGCAAGAGGGCGCCGGGGGGGCGGGGAAGGAGCCCTGTCAAGCAGACGCGAGGGCACAGCCCAGGGGGACGCGGCCCTTGACCTGTCACGGCCGGTGAGACGGCGAGAGCGGCTCGGCCGGCGGGGGGAGGGCGCAGCCCCTCGCTGAGGGGAGGAGCGGGAATCGGTCGTGCCCCCCCGCCAGGAGCCAGGGACGGCGGTGACCGGCGGCCCCACCCCCTGCGCGGAGCCTTACGGCGTCTCCGCAGCACCGTCGCCCTCTGCCCCGCTGGCCGGGGAACAGGCAGGGACGACGGCGGCGCCGCGCACTCCATCCGCAGGAAAAGGCGTCCCACCGTCCGGCAGAGCGGCGCCAGGCCAGGAAGGCGACGACGCGAACTAGATCCTTTCCCACTCACCGGCATCATCTCCGCAGCCGTCC